>JAEQBH010006311.1:0-273943 GCA_016808115.1 Tetrastigma voinierianum | reverse complement strand
TGCATTAAACACATGAAACAGTCATTTTATCTCAAAACCCTAACCCGATAGCCCTCCTCTTCAAAAGAAAAAGCGGTCTAATAACCATCTTCAGTTTATCATATCAGGAGTTCATTTGATGGCCAGAAAATAGAAGAAAATAAGAAAGAATGGAAGCGAGAAAAAATAAAGCGGGAGAACTTACAGTATACGTATTTCACAAGCTAAAAGTTAAGTTGTCTCATTCTCTACAAGGTTTGATTTGAGCTTATATAGAGGCTCAAATGAGTAAAATACCAACATACCTATCAAAGGCATTATCTACAAGGAGGCAAACCTAGGAAAAGGAAGTAAAGAACCCGAAAAGTCAAAAAGTCAACGAAACATGAGCGGTGCCGGAAAGAATGATTTGGCATAATCTGCATTTATGACTGAGATTATTGATTATAGTAGCTATATTTAATAACTGCTTTTGATTTTTCTTTCATAGGGTTCCTCAAATACGCAATGTTGAGTTCGACTCGAATTCTTCATGATTGGACCGACTCGACAATCTTGGCATTAATAGCTTGCAAAAACTATAAAATTAGCCACAAAATGCGATCAGTAGAATAACCGGGACCTTAATGTGCAAATCGGGTTAATTCGGTTGATTGAGTACCTGGCAGTCAAAACCTACAATATTAAGAATAAAATAACAAAGCCTTTTACAGACTTCAATCATCTTACCGACATGGAAACACATTTTAACAGTCCCTTAGCAATGAAGAAAGAAGAAACAAAATAATAGCAAATTATGTTCTCAAAAATGGGATTTAAGAATTATGAATGGAGAGTAATGCTAACCCTCGATGAAATCCAGAAACCATGCCCGATAACAAATGCAAGAGAATGGATGCCATATAAAATTAAGTATCGAAAAAGAGTTTCCTTTTCTGAAGAGATGGAAGCGCAAATTTCCACGAGAATCTAATTGAAACATCATAGATGGTGCTCTGACGATGCATTGCCAGAACTAACACTCCTCCCCCAAGCAGAAGCTATTGCTAACCTGGGCACTAAGCCGGCCACTCGAATAGATGGGGATCACTCTTATTCCTGAATTCTTTTTGTGTTGCGAGGGTGCAATCTTGAGGAATCGACCTTACGAGAGTCCGTGGCAGCGAAGAGGATCCTGATGTCCCAACCAATTAGGCATGAGACATCGAAGCCATAAGAGGATCTTTTGACCCTGAAACTCCTTTTGAGTTTCACTGGGCTTTGAACAGTTGCCAAAGGGACTTGACGCTATCTAACCCCTCGCGCCTCACCATCCACCATCATAGCGACACTAAGTCGATGGCTCAGCAGATTAGTTTGGGCCTTGGGCTCAGAACTTTAAAGTAGTATACTTCACACTGGACCATGCTTTCAAGGTTTCAAGGCAAGCGTTAATTTGTCTATTTTCTTTTTCTTTTCTTTTTCTTTTTCTCTTTTTAATTTGGAAGACTCATTGACGGCCTGGCACTCACCCAGGTCACTGAACTATTGAAGGAGTAGTGTAACAGACTAGGACCAGAGGCTCTTCTATGAGCATAGGAGGTACAGACGGTTTCGGCTTACTATTGAGCCTAATGTGCATAGTGTGTGGTTAGCTAGAGGTGGAAGGAAAGAAAGATTGAGAAACGACAAGAATTCAACTAATCTAAATCCACTCCTGAGCCTGGGCATAATAGGTCAATCTAACATCAATAGAATTGGGCGTTGTTTCCGATTGCTGCACATGTACAGGCTGAATGGCTCACAAAGAAAAATGGGAGTAATTTTGAAAAGCGAAAGTGTGGTTGTATAGTATGTATATAAAAATAAATGGCTATATTTTCAGCTTTCAGAAAAAATAACTTTAACGGCTTCACTGGAAGCAAGACAAACAACAAACCCTTTGAACAACACAGGAAATGAATGCAACAAAAAATGGTAACGAAGAAGCAAAGTGTAAAAATGTACCCATTGCGCTGAATTTGCTCACTTTGACAAGTAATAAAAAACAATCTTTCGATGGAGATAAGTTAAGGAGGAGTTCCCAGAGAGAAAGGAGGTGATATATCATGATGTAAGGATGTGCCGTTGGACCAGGGCTTCGCAACTCCTGGCACCCACTATTCACTCCATTTGGGGCTTAGAATATGGGCAAATTCAGGAGGAGAGGAAGAAAAGAATGAAAGTGATCTGATTCAGACACTTTTGAAAAACCCACCTTCATCATAATTTTAAAAGTGTTCTTTCTGGCTATGTTGGATTCTTCACTCTCTAATCTTTCAACGGTACCAAATACCCAAAACGGAGTTCGGATGAGAAAGTTATGAGTGAAACAAAATGGGGCTATTTGTTAGTGAGAAAATTTTCACTTGTTTTATTAGAATTTTGCATACTGAGTGCACAGAAAAGATTCTAACATAAACACTGTGACGATTTAAGCTTTTTTTTTGTTCTTATCTTTGCATCCTCCTTCAAAAATTTGACAAGCGCAAAAAATAACACAGGGAAAATTTAAAAAAAATACCAAAAATGAAAATAAACCTAGAAACAAAGATTAACTTAAAATTAGAGAAAATCTAAAGAGAAAAACTAAATAAATCGAAAATAAAAATCGTCAAATAAAAGAAGAGAGAAATCAGCAAAAGTGGGGAAATTGAGAAGCTCTTTGATGAAGCTGGAGAAGTTTCAACTACTGTAACAAATACCAAAAATTGCTGAGGATGACTGCAATTGAAAATAAGAAAAATTACACAAAAGAAAACAAATCTAAAATTAAGAAAGTATGTAAAACTACAAATTAAACTTAACGTAAAGCAAATAAAGTCTAACAAAAATTGGAGTGGCTTCTAATTTACTGTAAAAACCACTCCTACTCAGGTAGTCCTTGTGGTTCATGGAGGGTTAAGGAGGAGAATCCTCATGTCTGCACGTGAAGAGATGAGAGCACGCGAGTTACAGAGCTTCGGCCCTCTATTTAGCACTTTCTTGCGTACTTTTTGAGAGGAGGCGGTGTTGGGGAATGGAATTGGTGTTCGGAGGAGTGAGGCAGTCTGATTAATTCTTCATCAAGCTGTCACTACAAATTCTTCATCAATTCCTCCTGTAGTTTGTGAGCGCGTGGCTTTCACTTGTCAGGCGTCGAGGGCGGGACTTCATCGATTCTGCTCCTGCTCCTCTGGCGGTTGTGCTTGCCACTAGGTGGGAAAATATTGGCTCAGAATCATGTTGCCAAAGTGGCATGACTCCGTGCGCGGTTGATTATGGCTTTACGATGTGGCAAATAGCCTCTTAAGTATGATGGGCACTTAGTTAGTGCCCTCCACTTGTACAAACAAGGTGTCGAGGAACCTCGAGTCAGCCCGGATAATAAGGTTTGTCTCCTTCACCTTAAACACATCCATCAACTTCTGTGCCTTCAAGAATTTTTGCGATGCGTCTGGCCTGGGATGGGGTGATGTTTGGTGGGCTGGCTCCCCAGACCTAGCCTTGCCTGCTTGGTATGGCGGTGGGTTGACAGCTCCAATCCAGTGGTGTACAACCTGTCTATCTGAGTCTCCTCCCGATGTTGGCGATATGGTGGGGATCACGGATCCTTGTATTTCATCGGGGTCTTGCTGAATGATGGAACGACTGTATTCTCCATGGGAAGGCTTTCTTGTCAATGCCCTGACCCTCTTGAGCATTACGGGTCCTTTAAAAATTTGGCATACGTTGAACTTTTTGTTTAATCATGTCTACTTGATGGGATATGGACCTTCTTACCTTAGAACACCAAATTTTCACGATCTGGGTTAGGAGGCCTTTTTTTCTTGCACGCACAATGCTTGAGGAAATGGAGGAGGCATGCTCTTCTTCATTGAATCTTCTTTTATAACTATATGTTACGCTCACTTGGCACTGTTTCATTTGATTAACCCTTTGTCAGGTTTGGTTATTGGCTTATCTGACACACTCCCACTTCTCAGAAGTGATGGCCTTTACTTCATCCATCCTTGACGGGCTGTTGTGAACCTATCTCATGGACTCTCCTAGGATTGAAGTTTGAGTTTGGGCAAGAATCTTCCTTTTCTGGCCTTGCCTCCGTCGATTCAGTAATCACGGTGAGTGAATGCTGCAGATTATCTATTTTCTGATTGAGATCACTTTGGAGGCCATCACGTAACTGTTCCAGTGCTTTCCACGATTAATAATTCTACGAGCCAAGTATATATTGATTACCTTTACATACTTCCACAAAATCACCTACCACCTTGCTCAAATTTAAAATAGCTTGTTCAATAGGGGATGAGGATGGTGGTGGTTGTGGTTGAGATGAGGAAACAAGCTATTGTTTGGCACCCGGGGCATCTATAGCGAGGGGGTTATTCGAGAGGAGACTAAGGAGTGGTTTCCTCTGATTTGGGATTCCTTATGTATTGTAAGCTGTGTGGGAGGACACGATTTGATTGGGAGGTTTTCTTTTGACCAACAAACTTGGCTGTCAGAGGAACATCTTTCTTACTCTTTGGAATGGTTAGACCTTTGCTCACCCACATGCTCGGTTGAGTGAAAAATGACGTAAGCAGCTGTAGAAGGGACTTGATCAGCACTTTTGGGCCTCATGGCAGTCTTTCCTTCAGTTCTTCCACCCTCCTAGCGAGTGGATAGCTTTGCCTTCATCTCCATATCTCTAAGGGAGTGAAATACATGCCTCCCCCTTTGATTTCTTTGTAGAAGCCTCGTCTCTGTCTGTCTCCCTGGGGTTAGGCTCATCCCATGCTTTGGAGTTTCAATGCATGAAGTCACAAAGCCGTCAGATTCTTGTGAAGTCCCATCTACATACATGAAGTCATCTGACGAATTGATTCTTAGTGGGAGACATTCCATCATAAATGGACTGAGCTGGCATCAAATCTCCAACTATGGTGAGACAAGCATTGATGGTCTTTGAGTATAGCACCTCACCTCAGTACTATAATGAAACTTCTCATGTCATGGGGCGCAAAGTATGAATCTGCCTTTTCAAGCTGATGGTCTATCGCATTGGAAAAAATTTCTTAGAGATTGGCAAATATGCGATCGAATTGTATTGTCCTTGGCCTTAGGGTTGAGGCCAAATCTTGGCCTTGTCCTTAGAGTT
Organism: Tetrastigma voinierianum; assembly: GCA_016808115.1. Taxonomy (NCBI): domain Eukaryota; kingdom Viridiplantae; phylum Streptophyta; class Magnoliopsida; order Vitales; family Vitaceae; genus Tetrastigma; species Tetrastigma voinierianum. Next base: position 268,827 of record JAEQBH010006311.1, on the reverse strand, counting down.
AAGAGAGAAGAAGCATTTTAGCTTCATTAGAGGTCCAGGTTGTTGGCACCCTCTTTGAAGGTGCATACTTCTATCAAATTCTCCGGATATCTGAATAAGGTTCTCCTTTCCATGCCATGGAGAGTGGGGAGGCGACTCTGAGACTCAAAGTAGAGCTGATAATCCCCTTATCTTATCAGCAAGAGGTACAATACATGAGGGCGCACTCACCCTTGGTGGGTGTATATGGTCCCTCGTTAACCTGTAAGCATTAGGGTTTCTCTGTACCCCATGTTGGCTTTGTTGCTCCTCCCGGTGGGAGCCAAATCGACCACTATTCTTGCTTTCCTTCACAGCCCTGTTCAGGTGGAGCACTGACCCTTTCCAATCTGCTTGTAGTGTTCCTGCCCCAATGGTGCATAAGCTACTAGGCAAGCAACACAAACAAATAACCAAAAAGAAAGTAGGGCTACCAAAAAGGTTAATGTTAGCTAGAAATAAAAATGAAAATTCTATGTATGGACAGTATAAAAATTGAATCAACCCAGCAATGAATTGTTAGGGGAAATAAAAGAAAAGGCAAAAAGAGATTGGAATTCACCAACACTTGTGATGAGGATCAAAAGTTCAACAGCTTCTCACTTGCACTAAGGCACCATCGACAACGGCATGTCTAAATTGGGTTTGATAAGTGAGTGATCTCTGTGGGAATCGACAATATTTCTGCTAAAGTTCTCCCTCTTCTTAGTAGCATGATTCTTGTTAATATAGTGGTTCTAGGATTCGAACACAGGGATGGGTTTTCTTCGTGTAAATGATTTGCAGTTGGCTCAAAATGGGTAGATTCAATTTGGATTTGGGGTTTTTTAATATCAAATGTGAGGTTGAAGGTGGGTTTACTGGAAAGTAGAAGGAAATAAAATGGTAAAATGTGACAAAGAACTCCTTCAAAAGCAGTGTGAGCTCTTTTGGGGTTGAGGTCTTAGAGCAATTAAAAAGGTTTCATCAGGGTTCCTCGCGTTGGGGAGGATGACCTATAGTCATTTCCCAAATCGGATCTTCATTTGGCTATCAAAACTGAACCTTAATAATTTTTCCTTTTGAAATATGACATTTAATGAGCATAAATGCTGTCGGACAGTAAAAGCATATCCCCTAAATCTATGCTATAGTAACTAATAGAAGACCAGCTAATGAATCTCGGTGGATCTAACAATAGCACAATCACGAACATAAAAACTTTCCAAATACAGGTTAATCAAGGTACATTTGGAGGTGCCTAACCTAAAGTGAGAGATGGAAACATAAATACCCGTAAATGCTTGCATTAAACACATAGGAGCCGTCATTTACCTCGAGCCCTAGCCCCGGTAGCCCTCTCTTCAAGGAGAAAAGCGGTCTAGCCACAGCCATCCCCTAGAGTTGCTGTAATCAAATGCATACGGAGAGTTGTTTCGTGCTTGAGAAAGTAAAGAAAACAAAGAAAATGAAGCGAGAAAAGAAAGCGGGAGAGACTTATAATGCTACGTATTTCCACCAAAAGCCAAAAGTTAAAGTTGTCTCATTCTCTGAGTTTGAGCTTATAGAAGTCGAATAGGTAAGAAAATATAACCATGCTCCCTCAAAGAAGGCGTTATACAAGGGAGGGCAAAATGAAAAAGGAAAGTAAAAGAACCAAAAAGTCAAAAGTCAATAGAAACATGAATAGTACGGGAAGGAAATTTATGCATGATCTGAAATTCTGCCAGCTATGTTCTGGCTTTTCTACATACCTTTCATTCTTTTCCTTCGATTATGATGCGCGTGTTGAGGTTCGACTCGAATTCTTAGTGCTTGGACCAGCTTTCGACAATCTTGGCATTAATAAGCATAAACCTAAAGTGGCACAAATGTGATCAGTAGAATAGCAGGGACCTTAATGTGCAAATGGGTTTATTCGGTTGATTAGTACAAAAAAGCACTCAAAACACAATAAATAGGGCTCAAAAATAGCACTTTTGGGCACCTAATCAGACTCTATATGACTTATACGTATACATGCACTAATATAACGTTTACAGGTAAGCATAGAGTATGGTTAATAGGTGTGGTCATCATGAATTTTCCAAGCAGTTAAACTATGACAGCTTACATGCATACTTGGATATAGCGGACTTATACTTGTTCGGATCTCAGTAGGAGTTACGGAGTTTATGCCCTACGGAGGTACCCAGTAGATACTGGGAGGCTTATCCTTGTCTTGGGTGCAGTAGGTACTCTGGAGTTTACACTTAATGGGTGCAGTGGTTACTCTGGAGACTTATGCTTGTACGAGAGGTGCAGTAGGTATTACGAGGCTGAGCAGTGTACATTACTTTACTCTTATTCGTTATTCAAACTCTTATTATATAACTGTTTGACTACCTAGACCAATAAGAAATGAAGTAGGACCTGATATAATAAGTACCGAAGGTATTATGCAATCTTGAGGGTACCATAGCATAAAGCGAGATTATTAAATCTTGATCGAGGAGAAGGCGTGCGTACGTAACGGAAGGAAGTGTCGTAGCACTAAGCGGGAGTCTTAGACAGCGATCAAAGAGCGATGCCTACCCATGTAATAGAAGTGTCATGTCATTCAATATCTGGTCTTATGCGATCCTACCTGCAATTGCATGTATTGGGGAACTATCTTATCATAGGGGGCATTGGAGTTTTACAGAATTGGCTTGAGCGTGGCGCAAGTGCTGAGTGCTAAATTTCCTTTACCTTCTGAACATGAATGGACCTTTCATACACTTATGGGGTCCTCATTGTGGATCTAATGGAACAGGTCATAGGATAACGGAATATCCATAAACAAACACAAAATTTCCCCTGCTGGTAAAACAGAGTAGCTGCTTGCCTCTTTATCTTTGCTTGGCGTACTGAGGGTGGCCCCGAATCCTCCTCGGCCATGCCCTTGGCGTGACATTCCATGTAACAGGACCTACAACTCACGTGGGGATCCCTGCGGCCCAGGCGTAGGACCCCCGAAACTACCCAGATGTTGCTGATTTAGTCCATTTTTCCTAAAATCCAACCAAAAACCCTAAAATACACCAAAAACAACTCCCAAGTGGGTTCTAACCAAACCATAACCAAACATAGAGATTAATTAAGGTTTTTCTAATCCCAACCTCAAATACTTGTAAGTTAGGTTAACTGCTGCAAACATGTATCCTTACATCACCAAACCAGAATCCATACTCATTGGTCAAGGGGTTTAGCCGAATGTGGGGAAGATTTGTGGAGCGAGTCAAATGCACTGTTACCATGAGAACAGCTACTCAAGATATCCCTTACCACCTTGTGATCACTCTCCTATGTATGAAGGGTGTAACATTGATGGGCGGAGGAGAAATGCGGGCTCTCTGTCTCTGCACACTGGGTCTGGCTCTGGTGCGGGTGTGAAGGAGGTTGAAGAGGAACAAGAGGAGGGAGGAGAAAGGGGCAGCTCTAGCTGCCCCGGGAGGCGGAGTCTCTACGGTGAAGAGACTGAGACGGAAGAATGGGAGGGGTTTTGAGATTGCCGAAAGACGACCGATGGTCTCCCCAAGGCTGAAGATCTGATTCCTGCCACGAAGCTGAGCAGAGAAAGGAGGAGTGGAGACCAGCGGGAGTAGTGCAACAACTAATTCTCCTTATTGACAAAGATGGGAGAAGAAATGAAGATAAGAGATGAGCATTTCAGGAAGGAGTTGAGGATAGAGGGAAATGAGCCGTAGCTCTGAAGGAATAAAAGAGGAAGAAGGCCTGGCAACAGGACTCCCACGCTTGGGGGATGAGAGATGGAGAGAAGAGCTATCAAACAGGGACAAGGCATTAAGGGTTGAACTTAAGAAAAATAAAAACCTTTATCTGAGGATCGAGCGATAGAGATCAGGTGATCAGCTTTATCATGGAGGTGGGGAGAGAAGGAGATGGAGCAGAACTTGCTTCAAAAGGCTGAAGCCTTTGGGTATCTTTACAAGGAACACCAGAAAGAGATCAGAGCAACCATTCAAAAAGGGATGTGGTCTGGGAGTCAGTGGGAGTACGGAGAATTCATTGGACTAAAGAGCATAGATTTGGTGAACTAAAACCTTGTAAAGATGTATCAAGCCTAAGGTGAATTTGAGTGGTCCTTGAAATCCATTGGGCAAAGGCAAAGTGAGCTCATCAAGCAAAACATAAGAATGCAAGAGTGGTATCTCTTTGACAAGAATGGAGAACGCTCAACTCTAAAACCAAAACACTCTATTCCTGAGTTCACACCCTCAAATGCAAGTTACAAGTTTGAAGCAATGAACCTTAAGCCCTCAAGATCTCAGTCACATAGGAAAAGAGATAGCTCTTCCCTAGCTCACTCATTTCTCCTCATAACACACTCTTCACTAACAACTCATTCTTTTTGTCCTGTAAATAACATAATGTAATTGTTCCCTCTTTATAATAAAAGAGTAGTTTCTGAAATTTTTGTGCATAGATTTTTCTTGTTTGTTATTACCTTTTAATTTTGCAATCTTGGGAATGTTAATAAAATCTGGAACTTGTGTTTGTTGGTGAATGAAGGAGAATTTAGAATTTTGATTGTATGAAAGTTGCATGTTTACAACGTCGCGACGTTCTTCATGACCTCTTTTGTTTTTATACTCAACTTAGTAAGACCATAACTTTGTCATCCCGAACTCCGATTTGGGTGTTCTTAGTATAGTTGGAAAGCTATTGATATGGAGATGCTAGATATGTCCGGAAAAATACTTTGGAAATCATTATAAAGACAGATATACCAAGATTCTCTCAACTGGTCTCTTTTGAAGCTCTCTTTATATTTCTTCATGACTCTGAGTCAAAACTTTGTCATTTGAAGTCGGAATTTGGTGTTCTTGGTACGTTGAAATCTATTGAAGTGTGGGAATTCATCCAATATAGCGTTTTTGTCGCATTTTGTGTCAAATCTTGGCTGTGAAAACGTCAAAATACTGAAGTGAATTTAACTTCTTTGCATGTGTATAGTTTGCTGATTTTGAGCTTTATCTATTTCTGTTTTTGCTCCATATTGGCTCATAGTTGACCCTAATTACCAATTGAACATTTAGAGCATTAGATCACTTATTTATGTAATAAAACTACTAAAAAGATAAGAAAAACATATTGATAAAATGAGTATAAAGTATACTCATCAAACACAACAAATTTTTTTTAAAACAGAACAGGCTGAAGTCTTAATTGAAAATAGGATAAGTTGTGATGTCAATAATAAAGAAGCTAAACTTTTAGATGCGAGAACTGAGGGTGAGTCAGGTTAATGAGGTTGACCAGTTTGCATAGTCAAAATTGAACAATACAGTCTAGAAAAATGACTACACTAGCATTGAGATTAAGAAGAAGGTACTCCCAAGAAACTGGTTGTTTGTTGGGTTAGAGAAGACCTTCCATGGGACTTTATTGTCATAAATCTTTAAAAAGAGTCTTATACTTGTTGAATTATTTTTCAAAGGCGAAGTACATGAACATGTCGGTAGAGAGATGATTTTGAGTAATCCTTAGACAGTTTGGGACTTTAAAAACCTTCCTGCCTAATAATGCACACAATAGACATGTGCGCCAGTACCCTTTGAGCCTGGTACCTGTTTCATCATCACAACCAAAAAAAAAGCCTTCACCCTTCCTTAAATTCTATCTTATAGTAAAGAACCCTTAAATGACCCAAAACCGCAACTTAGTGAAAAATAAATGAGAAAGAGGATAAGTTTGGGGGAGTGCAAGTTTGAATTGAAAAAAAAAAGGAGAATAAAGGAAGAGAAAGGAGGGACAATTTAAGAAAAGCTGTAGCACAGAGAAAGGGTGCTGAAACCGGGGAAAAGCGGGAAGATGACAAGAAGAAGATTCTGAGGAGTGAGTTTTTACCCTGTAACCTACTAACCTTGAGCAATTAAATCCTTGGGGTGATTTTTGCACCTGGTAACTAATTCCAACTGGTATGAAGTTCTTGCGACCAATGCTTGCTGAGGTTGTAAAGAAAGCTTAAAAGAGTAAAAACATTGCACCACTCCAATACGAAACAAAAAGATAGAAAGAGGCTTATGGGCGTAATTGAAAATGTGAGTGGAATGAAAATAAAACAACAAAAGCGAGGGAGGCATAAGATTGCATACGGAATCTGGTTTGGTGAAGTTTGAAGGGCTAGTTCAACAGAAAAATAGGATGAGCAATGAAGGAAAGAAGTTGAGGAAATGAATGCAGTTAGGGTAAACTTAAGCCTAAAATGCCTAGTTGTCTACCAAGTACCCTAGCCATTCATTACAAGCTCAAAAGACTTATTTGATTTTGAGGGGTGTATTACGTCTACATTATTGGAGAATAATATGACCAACAAGCCTATGGGACTTAAAAATACTCTGAGAGAAGGGCAACTTGCAAAGTAAATCTCATAAAGCTACATAAGTTGCAAGTCAGTTATAAAGGGAAGACCAACACACACTCACATAGTCGGAATTTATATTGTATCTATGGATTGCAGCCTGCTGTCAAACCAGTTTGAATTGGAGATTTTCAAATTTGAAAATGAGCAATTAGAGTTGATGTGCACGAGCTTCAGGTGATACCGCAGGCTATAAATGCTGATCACATTTAAAAGATAAAATAATTGAATGACCTCAAGTGATTCTTATTGTTTGAGAGGACAGAAGCAAGTATCATTTTCTTTGCTTGAGGACAAGCAAAACTTTTAAAGTTTGGGGAGGTTTGGTGAGGTCTAAAAATCATCTATTTTAAATCCATTTTTCAAGAATATTTACCAGTTTAAATGTTGATTTAATATAAATTATGGAACTTTCACCCCAAATTTGTTCATTTGTGTAAGCTTAAAAGAAGAAGCAGAATTCCCACGAGAAAAATGAGTAAAAATCAACACAGTGCGAGGAAAGGAACTGATAATACGCAACATTTAAAGCCACAAGCAAGATTCCCAATGTCGCAACATACTATGGAAAGTCTTGAAACTATGGCAATCATGACTGTCAGTGGAAAGGAAATGCTTGATGAAAGAGTAATCGCGACAATGCTAAGTAATCCATTGGTCAAGTTGTATTACACCTAATGTTCATGGACACATCATATTAAGCACATAGTTTTGCGACATCAAGTTGTGAAGGGAAGGGCGCATCATTCAAATGTCGCCTTTATTGATATAATGTTGTGACCTTCAATAACTTGAATATTGGAACCCATCATCCAGTATCATGAGCTGAAATGCGGATGTGGTGCTGTGACATTGATGAGAGCCTTTGAGTGGTGAGGCAGAGTCAAAGCGTTCTGACATAGAATAAATGTCCGCGACATCGGCTAAAGACATTAGCAGGAGGACTTGAAGCAAGAAGATCAATGTCGCGACATCAGCCATAGACCTAGATACGGAGGCGATGTATGGCACATCAATGAGTGACCAGCATGTCAATGTGCGACATCGGTCCCAAGCGACTGAATAGTGATGTCGATCTGATGTTGCGACTGTCAGATCAATATCGTGACTTACGATGAACATTTGAGAAGCTACGCAAACAACAAAATCTGATGTTGCAGGCATCCGCGACGGCGTTATTGGCGACATCGCTGAAGACCGTCACAATGAGCAATAAGCCAATGCCGTGACATCGATTCTGCCCGATAATACGTGACATCGGTGCGGTATGTATGGCAAGGGCATCGATTTCGAACGATCAGCGCAACGATAGAGCGTGTCACGAAAGCATGACTGTGTCGCCAACACGAAAGCGATGTCAGCGGCGGCGGAGGGTAATATGTAACAATGTATGCCGCGTAACCGACGCAATCCGGCAGCCAAGACTCAACACTGAAAATGAGAGGGTATTAAACATTCACCGTGATCTTGCGACATCGGTTGCGGCACGCGACATTGGCAAAACTACAGTATCCACGACATCACCAAAAACCGGCCACGACCAGGCGGAATTTTGGGCTCAAAGATGCGTGATTCTCCTCATTTTAGGGCTGAGACTTGTGCCTATAAATAGAAGCTTTTGGGGAGTAGTGCACAGCTTCTAGTGGCCTTTCATCAAGTCTCTGTGCTTTTGAAGCTAAAGAATCTCATTCTCCCAATATATTTTTATTTTTCATTATTTTTTTCTTTCTTTTTATTTTGGATTTGTTTGTAGTTCAAAGTCAGTTTGGGATTAGGCGATAATTTGAACTGAGAATTCGAGCTGGTTGTCATATAGATCGGTTTTCATTTATGTGTGGATTTGAATGAAATCTGGAATTTATTCTTAAACTCATTTTTCTTCAGTTTTGATCGTAATCTAAATGAATTGGACACATCAGCTGGTCATTTGTGATTTGGCTGATCCGATTTATAAACTCCTTTGGGGAGGAAAAATATTTTAGAGGCTGGGATTTGTTGTTTGTAAGAGTTAATTTTGTTTTGGGTGGGAAAGTTGGAGTGATTTAACTGATATTACTCCTACATTGAGTTGTTCTGAATATCAGTGTTTGGTATCCAAAAAGAGTTGTATCATTGTTTTGATTTCTAGGAATCATGCTGGTACTCTGAGAGATGAGACTGCGCAGAATATGTGAACTCTGGCCTCCCGTGGATACATTGCACTAATCATTAATGCGGACTAAATGGACTTTTGGGATTACTAATATATCACTGAAATTGTTAGTCTAACCTCTACTTTCAGGCTCTCTCACAGGTGACAACAGAATCTGGCCTGGGCTTGCAGATCCACTTGCGATCCTAGTAACTTAATCTTGAGAGGTTTCACCTCGATTGAGAGAAATAACACAACCTGTTGGTTGAGTTCTAATCAGGGAAGAAAGAGGAGTTGTGTCTGGTGTTCGAGCGGGTATACTTGTTTTGGAGAGGCTTTGCTGAGTTTCTGTCTGTGGGAGCAGAAGCGGTAATTTCACCTGGATCTCAGGAACGAGTGAAGATCGGAAGGAAGTAGTCAAGTCTTGGAAGAGACGGCTCTTGCACCAAGTAACTTCGGACCCATAGTCTAGAGATAGAAATGTGGTAATCAGAATAGTGAAATGTATAGAGCTAGGAGAGATCCATTTTTATACTAATCTATTCTTGAACAACTCCAAGGTTCACATCCATTGCATTATCTTAATTGGAACTTGCAAAGTGGTGACCACTCTTCATTTCTTCCCATGTGTTTAGGTTCCAAAGTGACTCTCTGAAGTCATTGTGGTTTAGGAATTTCATTTCTTCAGTTTATTCTTTCATTGTCATTTTTTTAACTGAAAAAGTAAATCCATCTTGTGAATTAGGAAATTCAAATAGTAGGAATCTTTAGTAGTAAGGGTAGTTAATATTTAAATTTTTCTAATCGATCCTTGTGAGAATGATATCTGGACTTAAAATCCACTGTATTACTTGTATTACCTATGCACTTGCAGTGATCTAGACCAAACCAATTTTCAAATGAAACAATTTACATACAAGGCAGAAGACATATTTTAAATCTTTGGTCATAAACAAGTTTTTGACGCTGTTGCCGTGAACTGATTAGTTCTTGGTAGCAATGCCAATTACTTGGTCAAATTTGGTCTAAACAGTAGCTGGTTTAGGCTGTTGGCATAGTGCCTTCCACCCTTTTGATGCTATTGTCTTCTTGAAGAAGTCTTTAGGGTATTGGAACCCTATTTCTTTGAAACATGTTTTGTTTTGGAGCAAGGTTGTGAACCTTTTAGCGGCCTTGAGGTTCACAAACTTGTACCTATCAAACTCTTTTGAGGTGGACCCCTTGATTCGTGGCCCAGTGGGGGTATTATTATAACCTAATACCTCATACTAGCGTAGCATAACTACTGTAATATAGTGGTCCTAGGATCATCCACAGAGATGGGTTTTCTTCGTGGAAATGACTGACAGTAAAGCTTATACCAGTGATTTCATTTTGGATATTGGGGTTGTGATAAAAAGAGTGGATTTTAGTGATTAAAACTGAAAATAAAATGGATCAAAATATGGAAATAAGTCCCTTGAAGTATCTGGTCACTAGGCTAGGGTTCCTAAGGCAAATGAGGGGTTTTCTAGGTCTTTTCCTCGCATTGGGGAGGATAACATATAATTATCTCCTGAATTGGTTCTTCATTTAGCTATAAAAACAGACCCTCATTAAATATCCTTCAAAATGGCATTCACTTCCCATTAATGGTCTCAGTGATAAGAAGCCATGTCTCCTTAACTCTTGCTGGCCAAACCATAGTGATGTAACAACAGGGAACTTGTCACTGGATCCACTTGTTTATTATCTTAATGAGCCACTAAAAACACCAAAATATCAACCATTCAAGGTGACTGAAGGGATCCGAAACTAGAAGTTGAAGGAAAAGAACATTAATGGCGGGTGAATACCTTTAAAACATGGGGAGCTGTAGTTTGCCACAGGTTCCTTTGCCCAATGCCACCCTACTGCAGGAAGGAGGGGTTTCTTGCATCAAATCTGAGTCATCCTCGAGAGGGTGTTGGCCTGTGAGGAAAAAGAGAATGAGAAAGGCTGGAAAGAAATGAGGTTTCTTGTGACAGGCATCCCAAAAACTCTTATTTTGGATAATGAACTGAATAATCAATACAAAGTCTTCTTTAGGGTGTTTCATACCACTAAACCCAATACAATTTACCAAAAGATACAAAATAAAACACTATTACATAGGAAGAAAGTGGGAAAACGAAGAAACAAAGGTCGATGTGGCGGACATTTTATGGGGTTGTGAAATTACGAATTTGGCAAGTTTGCTTATGCTGTTCTTTTGCTTCTACTTCTGCCTTATTCTAGCTTCTAAAGCTCTGAACTACAACTGTGCTCTTCATGCTTTGAGCTCAATTCCCACCTTTAAGATATGTAGCCTCTTACAAGGAAATAACTTAAGCTTTGCAACAAAATTGATTTATTAGCCTTGTTAGGTCATAGCATGTCATTTGAGTCAAATTAGGCTAATTAGTACTAAAGTGCTCAAAACATGGGTGTTAGGTTGTGAATCAGCACTATTTGGGTAAGTAATCACTCTGACCGACACATTGCTAGTCATGAAATGAAGGGAAGGAATAAAACTTGATCAATCAGATGAACTATATATATCCACAAGAAAATGGTTTTCCAAAAGAAATGATGTGATAAAACCCAACCTTAAACAAAAGTCATCAAAAATCCTGCCCCTTGACTATCTCAAAGGAGTATATTTATGCAAATTCAAGTATCAAAAGAATTTCAACTCTTAGAGAACCAACTAAATAACACAAAAAAGAAACCTAAGTGTTAACATTGGTTTTTCAAAATAAGTGAGGCCAAGCGTCTCTCTCCCCAACCTAGCTCTTTTCGAAACCTAGATCGGGAGCCTCATTTATTTCACAGCTCTTTTTTTTTTTTTGTGGAGGTTGCAATGTTGGGAGTGTTGTTGTTCATAATTGTCCGTGTAACAGGGGTCACGTGGAGTGACTCCTGACCAATCCAAGGTTGGGCATCAGTCACCAAAAGATCTTTCCCGACCACTGCTCTTCATATTTCACCTCGGACTTTTAAGCCTTCGTTCGTGCTCCCTTTTACCTACAAATTTCGCTCCACCTATTCACCCATGTAACGAGCAACAAAGTCCCGACTCCCGACCAGTTGGCTTAAGGCACGGGCTTTTCACTTTTACCTTCATATACATCGGCGTGCTCGGGTTTCAAGGTAAGTGTCACCATTCTTTTCTTTTTCTTTTCTCTTTTTTTGTGGCTTGGTGGTCTTTTCGTTTTTCTTTGAGACTCATTGGTCTTTTAAGGATCTGACCTATTAAAGCTGGTCAAAGAATTGCACAGGCTGGATTTTCTGAAGCAGGGAGGCGAGGCGGTTTCGACATAGTACAAAACCTAATAATATGCAAAGTGTGTGATTAGTTCAAAGTGGAAGAAATGGGTTGAAGACAAGAGGACTTTCAACAATTCATCAACTTTATAAGCATATTATAAATCAAAGTAGACGAGTTTCAATTCATCCTTCTGGTTGAAAATTACAAGTTTCTTGAAATTTTTATGGGAAAAATGAATGAAAACATATTGATAAACAAAAGCAGCAGACTAGGCTTATATACTAAAGAAAACTAAAGCATATGCTGTGCTTGTTAAAACTATAATCCATTCAACTACAAAATAAACCTTTCAAAACATAAAGTACACTTCCTTCTTTGAATTTATACAACCAAGTATTTGCATTGTCTTCAATGTGGCTTAGGAGAAACTTAAGAAGGAAGTGATCTCCTCTCGGTGAATGGGGGTGGAATCTCATCCTCATCCTGTGACGTGGCAGGCGAAGGATGATGCGGGCTAGTAGACAGCTGACTGTGTGGGTATATTGGGGAATAGTTTATTATGGAAGCTCTTGGTGAGTTCTGTTGGAGAGACTATTGGATATGCTGCTAGAGCTATAGGTGGTGGAGCTTCTGAGCGCAATGTTCCTCCACAATAGTGTTAATCAGGCACACTTCGTTTGGGCCCTTTACCTCTAAATGAACATGCTGTCTGTTTAAATGAAAGATGTTGAGCTCCATTGTCATGTTGCAGAAGGTGAGTTGCATGACCCCATTCCTACATTTTGTGATTTCCTTTTATGTAGCCAATAATGGTCTCCCTAGTATGATAGGCACATAATTGGCTCATGTAGCCACTGGCTCCGTATCGAGAACAACAAAGTCCACCGGTAGTAGAACTTATCCACCTTCACCAAAACATCTTCAACTATGCCTTTAGGAATTTTCATGGATCTATCTACCAAAGATAAGGTGATGGTGGTGGAAAACAGCTCTCCCAATCCCAATTCTTACTAGACCAAGTAGGTAACAAGTTTACACGACAAAAATCGACAATGCTTTTCTACAAGTTCCCCCAATGTTCGCTAAAATGGTGGGACACCCTAGATCTTTGTACTTCATTGGAGTTTTCTTCATGTGATGGCACTCACTCTATCAAAAAACTTTCTTATCCACATTCAGTCCTCTCCTTACATTGCACAAGTCTTTTAGAAATTTGGCAAATGTTAGGACTTGCTTTATCATATCTAGAGAGAATATTGACTTTCCACTTATGCATAAAAATCAGGATGAGTTGTTCGCTCTCTTTTACCTTTAGTACTTGAGGATATTGGGCATACTCTTTTCATCATGTCTTCTTTAATCACTAGCATCTCCAAACTCCTCATCTTCTCTATTCTTTGGTTTCATCAAGCGACAAGCATTGGCTACCTCAAACTTTTCTCACCATATTAAGGGTGATAACTACTTTCACCTCATCAATCTTAGGAGTAGGCTCACTGGCACTGGCTTTCTGGTGGACTCCTTTGGGATTCTGTTGGGTTTGTGAGGAAATTTCCTTTTCTTCTGTAATTGTTGATTGGTGAAGATACTAATTGAATGCAGAGTTGTCTTATTTTTTTAGCAATGTCATTTAGGCCATCCATTATTTTTCGAATTTCAAAGTCCTTTCCACACATTTAATCAGTTCTCTTATTCAATTGAGCATTGACTGCTTTATGCTCTTCCACAAAGTTGCCTACCGCTTGTAAGTTTGGGGAGATAACGTTGGATTGGAGGGAGGTTGACTATGGTTGTGGTGGTGGGGATGTTGGAAGCATGCACATGGAGGTGGGTGAATTGCATATTATGAGGGGTTTAAAGGCTTATGAGAGATTAAGGTGATTTCTCCAGCTAGGAGTTGTAAGTGTTGCCCATATGGTGCATACATGCCTGGTGGTTCTGATGTTGGCCTTGCTCTAGGCATTTCACTCATTGCCCTTTGGAATAGTTTGGACATTGTTCTCCCGAGATGCTCGGTGGGCGACAAAATGAAGCATGGCTTGTTTGGCGAGGTCATCTAATCTGGCTCTTGCACCTCATGCAGTTTTCATTCAGTTCTTTCAGCAGCTCTGGCTGGGTTTGAAGCACAGCTTTAATGTCCATGTCCTCTGGAAGTACACCGCCTTGTATCTTGGATTGAGGTCTCTATTTGTCACTCCTTGGGTTGGGCTCATCCCGGGCTTTTGATGCCAGGTTATAACTCAGAAATCCAAAGCTTCCTCTAGATTTTCTCCATGAAGTCTCCTCCACATAGTCTCTAGTAGTTGCTTCATGGCAGGAGAAGTTTAAATCATCAAAATAGTTGACCCAATAGCCATATGTCAAACCATGGCGTGGCAGATTAAATGTTGGTGTGCTTCCATATATCTCTCCCGACATGCATAAATTTTCATTTTCATTGGCTAAGAGGCTGAGCCAATAGCTGTGACTGTTTGTTCTTAATGAGTGGGAAGAATTTATTCAAAAATTCAACCTGCATCTCAGTCCAGTTTCAAATTCTCCTTGGCCTTAGGGAGTTAATTAAAATGCAGCACATCCTTCAATGAAAGGAAAAAGCTTAGCCTCATTATAAATCACGATGGCGGTCTCCTCATGGATGTGTTTGGAGCCTCTTCAAACTCGCATGTGTATGAATAAAGGTTCTTACTCTCCATGCCATGAAAAGTGGGAAAGAGTGGCACAATGTGAGGCCCAATGACCATCTACTCAGTTGGAGGCACTATGCAGGAGGGTGTATCACTCTATCTTGAGAGAGTGTGTGTGGTCCTCATGGATCTTGTGCGTGGGATTCCTTTCCTCCCCTCTTGACTCTTGTTGTTCTTGGTGGAGGTTTCATTGGAGTTTAAATTCAGGCTCAATTCCGAATTTGATTCCTATAATACTAACTGACTAATCGCATGAATTTCTAATCACTGGAAAATAGCTCTTACAAGAAAAACAAGGACAACACCAAGAAAAAACAATTCTGCCAAAAGATTGTGTTGGCTTAAAAATATGTATAAACATTGAAATGAAATTAATAAACTCTTGATAGCTACTAGAAAGAATGATAAAAAAAATCACAAAAATCACGAAGGCTTGCATGAAGTGATGAAGGATCTGAAGTGTTCGATACATTGTCATTTACCTAAGGCACCATCACGAACAACGGCGCCATTGGTCGTGACTGGTGGGGTATTAATCAACAAGAATTTATATTCTAATAACATCATACCTAAGCGTAACATAATCACCGTAGTATAGTGGTTCTGAGATGGATTCTGAAAATGGGTTTTCATTTAGCGAAATGATTAATGATAAAAACTTATCTTAGGTGATTTTCCATTTTTTTGGATATTGAAGGTTGTGATAAAGAAAGAGTGGTTTAAATGATTAAGCCCCAGAAAATGGCAGATTTAAATATAAATAAGTCACATGAGTAACAGGTCCTAGGCTTCTGGGTTCATGGGCTTCAAATGAGGTTTCCCAGTGGGTCTTTTTCTACTTACATTGGGAGATATATAGTTATGCTCCGAATCGATTCTTCATTTAACTATAAAATTGACCCATCTTGTTAAATATGCTTGAAAATGGCGTTCACTTCCCACATTAAATGATCTCAGTCGGTAAAAACATGTCATGACTCTTGCTGATGGCTCATAAGTGATAACTAACGAACATCATGGATCTCTTAAGTATCTAATAGGCCCTGAGCTTACCAAATATCAACCATTCAAGAGTGACGGAAGGGATCGAAACCTAGGAGTTTGAGGAAAGAACATTAATAGCGTGAATACTTGCTTTAAAAACATAAAACCACTTGATTATATACAGGGTTCACTTTACCCGTGCCCTTGCTTCAAGGAAAGGAGAGGGTTTGCCCTCGTCACTCTAGAAATCATCCTCAAGGTCATTTGGCTTCAGTGAAAAAAGAAAAATAAGAAAATGAAAACGAAGCTTCTTCGAAGACAAACTTTCAAAAGAAACACTCCCTTTTGGATAATGAACTAAATAATCAATACAAAGTCTTCTTTAGGGTGTTTCATACCAAAGCAATCTGATTACCAAAGATACAAAAACACTATTACATAGGGAAAAGAACATAGGGAAAAACAAAAAGCTCAAAAAAAGTCAAATGTGGTTGTTTTCCATAAGGGATTCTGGAAATTTTTGCATAACCATATGGAGGGTATAATATAAGGTTGGCTCTCTATTCTTGCCCTTGCTTTTGCCTTCTTCTATTTAAACTTTAAGGCTGTATTATCTTGTGCTAAAAATCAGGAATTCCACCCTTTGAGATATAGAAGCCTTTGAAACAACAAACTTGCAAGTGGTTGTTAAGCGGTCTTTAGCTTTGCATTGATACAATTCGAATTCAATTGGGCTGATTAATTCTTTATAATGGTGTAGTAAAACATGGAGTGTTGGGGTGTGAATCCTTGCTTATTTGGTGGTAACCACTTTGCCACACATATCACCTTTTGCCTTTTGGAAGACATCTTCAATTACAATGATTTTACCACTTGAACAAGCTCAAAACACTACAAAACTCACACACCAACCTCAAGTGATCCTCTAAGGTGATTTAGACTTTTCTCTTGAACAATTTGGCACCTAAAATGTCACTCAAACAATTGATCAATTTTTGGCAATGCCGCACATTAGACTCAGGATTGCTCTAACCACAGGTGAATCCTCTAGGATCCTTCAATCTGACACCTACAAATGCACCTAAGGATGAAAGCCACAAGTTCTAGATAAGTACCCAAAAACAGTGAATGTACCTTGGAAATCTGATTTTGGGCCTAACCTGCAATAGTTGGGTTGAAGAAGCAGATTTTCTTATGCCAGTGGATGGAGAATTGTTGAGGATGGAAAATCGGATTAAGAAGAAGGCTCTTAGATGATAAAAATAAAAAACCGTTCTGAAGCGTGATTGGAGGCCAAGTATTGCAAGATGAGAAAATGAGAGATGGAGAATATAAGTTTTCAAAAGGTTGAAATGCTAAAAATGGAGCCTTTATTGGCTTAAATGGAAGATCATACCATGATGTGTGAAGGAGATTGTTTTCGGCACACGGATCCGACCTTTCTGAGCAGTGATTGTACGGAGGAATCATTTGTTGAGATGTAGGTGACATCGCGATGTGGAGATCCAACGTCGCAATGTGATAAATTAGGGACAACTATTGACTTTGTAACATTGCGACATCGCATGGGCACATTGCGAAGTGAAAATGATACTTTGAACAAAAATTTCTAAGTGTTGAAGAAAAATTTTGGAAATATCAAAATAACTTCCACCCTCTTGCAAAGGGATGCCTTCATGCATTGCCTTCTTTAAACACAATTATCATATTGGACCTTTAAACCTACAAAACACCAAAAGCATCAAAAACAAACATTTAAAATAATCAAGACTCCAGACAACACTAGAATAACAAGAAAACAAAAATAAACAAATAAAAGAAAGAAATGCTTGTTTATATCAGCGTAAAGGCGCTATGAAACTTACAGGAGTCTGAAACGACTCATAGAATTACGGAGAATGATGATTTCGCCTCCAATCTAGTTCTTGAAGGAATTAGAAGATTGTGCTCGATTAGCAACTGACACTGCCATTAAAGTCGACTATTTTTTAGATTTTCTTATTTTTAGGGTTCTAACATTCCATTTCCTTACTCAATTGAACAATGCACTATTTCAAGGTTACTTTTCTGATTTTCAAAACATCATACATCTCACCGTGAGTCATTCTGAGTAGTTAACACTAACCTGGCTATAACGTCAGCTTAAATGCGATTTTAGAGAGAGTTCAGCTCTTCCCTTTAACTAAGGTTTTCCATTCTTGTATCATTCTCTGTGTTGGAGCTATATCTGATTCTTCATCATTCCCGCCCGGAAGTGATGTGTGGTATCGGTGTGGAAGTTCCTTCCATCTTTAAATCACCTCAAGATTGGATGGCAAGTTCTTTTGTTGTCCTTTAAAGGATGTTTCAACCATGTTCTCTCCCTCATTCATGTATTTGGCCACTAGCTCTTGTACACTCATTCATTTCTCTTGTCGATGTTGTTCTTTCTTAATTGTGGATTGAGTACAAGAAATGGTCGTTGGAGTCATCTCCTCCTCTAAGCTTTCGAGTGGTATGGGCTGAATTTGAACATTGATCCTTGTCTCTTCCTTGAGAGATTCAGTCCCTGGACTTCGGCCACAATTGAAAAAATGTTACCGTTGACTCGAGACCATCCACTTCAATTTCAAAATTTGTCATCTTGTAAAGTTTTGTTCACCTCCTCCATGAATTGAGCTTGAGATCTTTGCAGATTTCAGCTCATGTTTTGCATTTAGGTTTGTCATTGTCTCTTATAGAAAAGTCTTATCTCAACATGCTGGACATGAAACATAGACTAGGTGACTGAAGAATGAGTCTAATATCTGAAGGCGTATTGATCTTCGAAATTCATCTTGAGCCGCGCTGGTGGCATTCCATTGCCTCATTTTTAAAGCCGTGTTTGCTCCACTGGTCTTGGTGGCCGTGAAGAAGATTCTGCGAAGAATCTTTACACCATAGCTTAGCCATTCAGCCATAGTTTCTTCGTTGATCTTTGGACTTTGGAGTTTGAGGTATTTATGACTTGTGTTCTGGGTGTTTTAGTGATAATCCGATCCAAGTATTGATTGTTCAGTATAAGGAAGTACCTCCGCCAGTGAGCCATGGTCCATTGACTCATATGGTTGCCACGCGCCGATCACTCAGCCTGATTTGTCCCTCACATTGATGCTCATTTGGCCATTTGCCTCATTCTTGAATTGAAGGTAGTGGAGGGATATTTCAGTTGTCAATTCCTTGAAAGGATCCATTATGAAATGACCCTACAAAAAAAAAGAGAAAAATCAAAAGGAAAATAGACAAAAGTGGAAACATGTGTATACAACTAAAATAAAGCATAAAAAGAAGTGTCCAAAATAAAGGACTTCTTGAGTATCGATATTGGTAAAAAGCCTGGTCCTGCAAATGTTGAGGCCAAGGAAAACACGATGGTGATTATTCCAGTTGTTATTTGTAATAAAATCCTTATTTGTTGCCTCCCTCATCTTTCTGAAGTGCGTGATATAGCCCTCCAGTAATATAGTGTGAAGAAAGAGTAGGTGTTGATCACACAGGAAAAATGTTACTAACTCTGAGGTGGGTAAAATCCTTTTATCCCGGATGATGGATTGAGAATGAAACATAACAACCTAGAAATCCCTAATCTATCATGCTAAAAATCTTCGGAAATGAAAATGGGAAAAGCTGTGTTTTACAGATTTTCATTTGATTTATCTTATACGTATGGACCAATTATTTCCAAGTAATATTCTGTCTGCTTTCTATTAATGGTGAAACCTCACTGTGCACATATGAATCTCTTGATGACCATGTTTATGCACTCAGGACTTAGTGTTGCACACATCTCTACTCAACCCCCAGCCCCTCCTTGGCGCCTGATAAACTGAAAATGTAATCTACACCACACAAGACCCATGAATATCTCTAAATTATGGTGAAATGTGATGTTACGCTATGCTTTAATCAGCTCTCACTTCTCGAGATCTTGAATTGAGCGAAGTGACACATATCGACCAGTGTCAAAATCATCGTCACGTCAATCTGGAAGCCAGGATATAACTTGATTAATAGAAATGCCATAGAGATATACGATTAGAATATGAACCCCCATGTTCAAATACATAAATCATAATCCAAGCTACATCTAGAGCAGAAAAAAAAACATGAGGTGAAGAAATAAAACCCAGGAAGAGCAACATGAAATGAACTCCTTGTATTTAATCGCTGCCTTCAAGGAGGCATACCCTAGGTTTAGAAACAACCAGGAAGCATTTCTCTTACACTTCTTTATAGAGGGCTGATTTACTCTTTGTAAAGCCCTGGCCTTTCCAAGGTGGGTCAAATTTGCATTTGAAAAGTTTGGCTGAAATCAGTCGTGGAGTCGTGCAGAAGAGCTGGCGTGTGCATGATGCTGAAGGAAGTGCTTCAATATGAATAAGGAAGTGTCACGCCATGTCGCGACGTTGTGGCTTGCAAGTCATGACGTGGGGCTAAATATCTTCGTTGTGCTGGCTCGATTACGTCGCGACGTGGCCACTCCACGTTGCAACTTCTACTACAAATTTGCACTTTGACATCTACTCCACGTTGCTCTCATTTGCTGCATGAGAGCCATCTTGCTTTTCTTTATGCTCCTTACTTTTCTTGCTCTTCATTGTTTATTTTCCTCTCCCAAGCATTAGGTTGAGTCCTAAACTTGTGTAAGATGATCTACGCTTTATAAAACTCGAGAGGGAGGCATGTGGACATCTCATTGCTTCACTCCATGGAAACTGTTGGGTTTGAGCCCAAAGTCCCATATCGGTTAGGAATGGAAAGGATTATGAGTTAATAAGAGTGAACAATATTTAATTGGTATGAGGCCTTTTGAGGAAGAAGTCCAAAAATAAAACTATGAGGGCCTCAGGCCCAAAGTGGACAATCATACCAATGGGGAGGGAAGGGTCCATGAGGTTTCCTGACAAAGTGATATTGAGTCGGGTTCAGAGAAGCAGCCATGTGGAAGATGTTGAGACAAGTGTTTGAATACTAACAGGGTGGGTGGCTGATTCGGTACCACGGTAGGGTGGGCGGAATCGAACAATTTGTTTCCACTATGTTCACTCGACTCATGATCAGAATTCTTTTCAACGACACCAGTGGTCTAAGTCGAACACGGGGATAGGTTTCATCTATGAATGACTTGCACTTCAGTGTTGAAAATGGTACAGAAACTTTTAGTTTGGATTTTTTGGTTTGTTTCCAAGCGGTGTCAGTGGTTTGAAACTGGGTTAAGTAGCTAAGGAAGCGAAGTGAGTGTGAAGAAAGAATTGGCTTTGAAGATTTAGGTCACTAACTTGATAACATAAGTAAACAATTGATATAGGGTTTCATCCTCAAGATTATAATGAATAAACCTATAGTCCGAAGGAGGCTTCCCATGGCAGGATCTTTGTTTGCTTCTGTAGCCTGACACACAGAATCCACTCTGTTGGGTAACCACAGGTAACAGCCATCACAGCCCTTTTAGTTTGGAGGCCACTAACATTCAACATCATTTCAATGGCTCGTGGAGCCAAAATCAAGGAGACCACGGTGCACGTCTAGCAATAAGTATACCCCTTTGTATCTCTTTCTAAAACCATATCAGTAAGTATTGGCAAGATAATAACATTAAATGATACAACCCTTTAGTTTGAAGATGGGAGCCATAAATCTCACTGATGCCTGTGGCATTTGAACACAGAAGACTGACCTCCTGACCTTTTTGTGTATACACGACCTAATTTAAGCTGGCTATCTTCCTACAGAAAAGAGGATAAATAAGCATCTCTTGAGTTGTCATCCTCACTCAAGGAGGTTGTTTGGTAGCCTAAAATAAAGGGAAAGAAGAGAGGAAGGAGAACCTGACCCCTAACTAAAGCTGCGAGATGTTTACATCGAAAATGAAAAATTGTGTAAGATTGCTTCCCGATTGCCTTCTTGGTTACACACTAAAAGAACTATGGGGTTGCCATAGACCACCTGATGTATGAAAATACAAGAAGAGAAAGCTAACATTTTGGCTGGAATAGGGACAAAGGAAGTAATATACCCAAGGTGAGGTCAGGTTTTCTTAACATTCGAATTTAAAAGGATGACAATGCGGGAGGATTTAAGCTAGAGGCGAGAACAATTCGCTAGTGCGAATTTCGCTAGCTAAGCGAAAATTCGCTAGGTAGCGAGTGCATACGAGATGCTTGAAATCGGAGAATTTAGCTAGGCACTAGCAATTTCAGCTAGCTAAGCGAGTTTGTGCAAACTCAAATGGGGAATTTTTTAAGAGAATATGAAGTGTGTGATTTCAGCTAGGGCAGTGCACCATGAAATTTTGCAAACTGGAGAAATTTCTCAATTTAGCTAGGATTGCGAAATTTTAAGCTATGATTATGAGTACCGCAATCCCAGCGAAAATTTCGCAATCTTAGCGAAAATTCACATTCACATATTCTTCCTTTGCTCTTGCATCCTCCTCTTGTCTGTTTATATTTATCATACTTGCAGCTCTTGTTCAAATAATTGATTTTGAGGAGGATGTTTACACAGGCTGATAAATGAGTTTGGAGTCATACATTAGTTTAACCATATCGATATTGAACTCTCAAAGTATGCAAAAAACCTGCCAAAAACAACTTAAAATAACCTTCTCCTCTGAAACAACAAACGTCAAGTGATGCAGAGACCTGAACACTTTGGTGGTGATATTGACATGATTAGTGCGCAAAAAGCACTCAAAACCTATCTGATATAGGGCTCAAAATAGCACTTTTTGGGTATTAATCAGCTTCACGTAAGGCATGTGCCTAAAGACAAAGAAAGGTAAGGAAATCCATGTTTGAAGGGATGCTCGGTAGAACTTTGTTCAAGGGAAGGATTGTTGGGTGTGTGCCCCAAGGTCACACAGTGATTAGAGGAAATGGGAGAGGAATTACAATAATTAATAAGGATGAATGACTATCCAGGTGGTATGGAGACCTTTTGGGAAGGAAAGCCTGAAAAACAAATCCATGAGGGCATATAGGCCAAAGTGGACAATATCATACCAATGTGGAGGGAAGGTTCCATGAGGTTCCCAACAAAAACATCATTAACAAGAGTTTGGGACCAACAACTCGCATAAGTGGATAAGTAAGTATAACTACCACTCAAAAGGACCTAAAAGTGTATGAATTAGGTGTCTAAAAATGTCATTTTTGAGTAGTAATCAACCATGATAAAGATGTTAGTTTGATGTAAGGATCAGTTAAGGGCAACTTATGGCTTGTTCCCTATTGAACTCTTTAAAGATTGTATGTGTTGGATTATGGGTATGGGTTGCCCAGTGGGACTGACTGACCGGTGTTGACTACGAGGCACATCCGAGGGGATGTGTCTGCTGAAAAGTGATCTTAGGTTCTATCAAGAATGCGAGACACTTTACGAGGATCGGTTGAATAAAGGAAATAGCAGAAAGAATCTATCTGTGCCATAAATGTGGAAGGACCTCTCTGCATTTTGTAAATCGTTATAACAAGAAAACACACTACCAGATGAAGAAGAGGTGTTCGTCGCGTAAAAACTTAGAATTAAATTCACTGAGTGATCGATTCGCTGAAGCAGTAGAAGATAAAATAGAGTTACACATGTATGCCGACAAGTAAATGGAGTTCATTTCCGCTATGAGCCAATGTTTATCTTTTTGTTACAAATTTATTCAGAGAAGATGGTGTAAGAAGAATATTTGTGCGTTAGTTTGTTTTTCTTTTGAAAAAGCGAGGGAGGAGAAAAAACGAACATAAATTTTCATGTTACATGTACATTTTTATGCAAATTTGGTATGGATGGAAAGATCTTGTCAAGACCTTTCCAATATAGAGGCGCACTTTAGAATTTTGATTACAATTTAATTATAGTATTTTAATGGAAGAATTTCCGCGCATTTTGATCGTGTGGCATGTATTGGGTTTTACGACGATTATGTGTGGTGGCGACGATCGACAGGATGACATGGCACTTGACCACCGATGACGCATGGTTTATTTGGCTTGTGGTGATTGATTCGGGCAGTAACGTAGGGCCGATGGAGGGAGAGGACATGGCGACATTTGATTATGCCACTTGGCAAGCTCTGATGGAGCCACGTGTCAGGATATCATTGGTCCACGTGGACAAGAGTTGATCCGCGTTGATCAGGTTGACGTGGCAGTTGACCTGCTTTGATTGGATGACATGGTAGTTGACTGGGTTGACGTGATAGTTGACCGTAGTTGACCATTTGACTAACAGCTTTGATTGTCGTTGACCAAACTTTGACTGGCCCATTTGACCTCATTCGGACCGTTTTCTGAGATTGTTTTTAATTTTGTTTCGGGTTTTCACACTGTGAAGTAGGCACCTTTCAGAAGAGCCAGCTGCACAGATTGGTTTGATGGATTTTAGAAATTATGAATTATATATTATTGTACAGACCGAAAATGCGTGGTGGTGAGCTTGGCTTAAGATAAGATGTTAGGATGATTTGATACACACCGTCTAATTCTGTTCATCACGTATGGAGCGAGCAGTTTGGCAAATAAAAATGTAAAACAGATCCTTAATATTTTTGCTCGACATATGTGGGTGAGGAGATCACATGATAATCAGCTTTGGAGGCGATTATTATTGAGATAACTAAGGATCCCAGCTTATTAACGGGATACATATTCATGTCATGCGACAAGCTATGGACTTTCCATGCCATACAATGAACGTTATAGGAGTTGTTCGTGAACTTAACAAATATGGATAGTGCTTGATTCATAAGAACGCTGAAGAAAGGCTCTTGTAGAAAAAAAATGCGACAACTTATGATAATATTGTGAAATTGGAGTTGAATGGAGCCTAACGGAAGGATTTGGATCTGAAACAATGTTATGGATCCTGGCAAGGTTGATGAGATTCATTCCGTGGATGAATAAAATGTCTCAAGGACATTGACATGGAAGAATTTTAGAAAGAAGATATCTTAAATCCATCGTGATGATTAAAGTTGGAAAATGAGGTGGAACATGTTTAACATATAATAGATATGGTTTTGTGTGGTGATAGGTTGAGAATTGAGTATGTCTCTCCTAATAAAATCATTAGTGCAAGTTTAAATTTAATAGTATCAACTAAGTTGTGTTGAAGGAGATGATTGGTCTTAGAGCGTAATGTATTTTGTTTCGCTCTAACAAGACTAAATTTTATTGTTTGTTAGAACTTTGTGACATGTTATGCAGGTCACTAGATTGTGAGTTGTGCTAAGTCGATTTTCTATTTAGTTGAAATGGTTGCTACTAGCAGCATAGTTACTGATTGACTGGAAGGGATAAGCGAATAATAAAACTATGATGTTTGGCATCGTAGATTCAGTACCTCTTGAAACAGGGACATGGAACAATCCCGCACGCGGTGATGCGATGGTGAATACAGCAATGGAACATTTTACATGCTTCTGAGCGAGATATGAAAGCATATCAAGCATATAAGTGCAAGGATAGAGTTACTCGCATTTTGATGCTGAGCAGCATGAAAAATGATCTGATGCTGCGCTTTGAAAATAATTACTCAGCCATGGCCGTCTAGGACGCTGTCAAGAGACAATTTGGTGGTACTTCAACCACTAGGTTGCGCTAGCTAACTCTAAAATTTGACGCTTACGAAAGCTACAGGTCGAATCGCCATGAGACAACACCTACGCACTATCACATGTCGAACAAAATGCAGTGAGCGCTGAAGGGAGTGCTTTGCCAATGAGTTTGCTGATGAACTAACGGGTCGAATTGTACACTCTACACATGCTTGGGAGAAAATCTTCGCGTGATAAACCTTACCCATAACAAATATCAAAGCTTTGATGATGTCCACCGACATATGGGATTAGAGGAAGTTGTACTAACTATTTGATGAAGTCTTGTGGACGGAAGCATATCGTATTTGAATCTCAGCGAAGGAGTTGGTTCTTCTACCGACCTGACGGAAGAAGTAGGAGAAAGGGGAAGGTTTGAAGCCTAGGAAGGGAGGAAATAAGACAGTGGAAATAAGCATAAGCGTGGAAAGCGCCTGGGAAATGGCGGGGAACATGGTGCTTCAAGCGTAGAGCTTAGTCACTTTGCTTGTGATTACGAACAGTAATATGATGGAGTTCATTTCCATAGTGTTTCGGTAGTAGTTGCTTAATGTTGATTGATGTTCCTTATTGAATTGTGAACTCGCTGACTACCGACCACATGGCGCGGGATCACAGAGTATGTGGTTTAAGGTCGAGATTAGGAAAGGGAGAGTAGAAGAGAAGCTTGTTTGCATGGGGAATAACACATCATTAGACGTGCTTGTAATTGCTGCATGGGTGTTGGTGGAAGGACACGCACTCCTCCTATCTCCATCAAAATGTAAAATGTTTTTAGTTGTCGGAGTTTAGATGGGAAATCTTGTTCTGTTGGCAACCAGTTTTACCAGCTAAGCTTTAGTTTTCGCGTATTTGAATAGATTATCATGGGTGTTGTTGGAATGACTTAGTTTATAGTATGGATTGCTAAATAAAGCTTGGGTTTACATTGACGATGGATACTATTAATCGATGAAACCACATTCATTTGATCATTGGAAATTCAAGTGAAGTAGTTCATTTGTGGATAGTGTTCGTGGCATGATGAGGTTGGGACATAGGGTGGGGACAGATCTCACAAAAGGAATTAGCTAAAAGCTAGTTTTGGGATCTATAAATAAAATCGATTTGTTAGTAGAAGTGAGCAATACTGGTAGGAAGAACACTTGAATTGCCTTTTTAATTAAAAATAAGAAGAGAATGTTTCCTTCGACTTATTCACTCGACATTGTAAACCTGATAGATGTGAGATGAACATGAAGTCAATACTTCATCACTTTATAGATGATTTCATTAGATTGGTCTTTTGTTTTTACGGTCCTCCCATAGATTTGAAGCATTGGATTGCTTCAAAAGATATACTACATTGGTTGAGAATCAATTAAATACAAAAATCAAATCTTCACGGACCGATAGACGACGTGAATATCTATCTGACCTTTTTTAAAGCATATTGTGATGAAAAGGGTATGGCTAAACGATACTAACCATTCGCCTGGCCCGTAACAAATGGTGTGGCCTAGAAGGAATTGAACCCTTTTGAATAGCAGTAGGACAATGATAGCGCAGAAGAGTTGTCCGATCTCACGGCACGAAGTACTGACTACAACCATACATTTTCACATTCCTAAATGCGAGTTCCGTCTAAGTCTATTAAACTACTCTATCAAATAATGAGGAAAAGAGTGCAAAGCACAGATTTGAACATTATCGCCTAATAAGGGTGTGCGACTTATGTTCTTAAATGTTTTTCTCATGAATATGGAAAAACTGAGTTAAGGGAAGAAGTGACAAATATTTTACAAGATGGCTAGAGTCCTCCAAAGGATATATCTTCTTAGAAGATATAAATGGAAGTGTAAATAAAATTGAGTCACGAGTTGTCGTATCCTTGGAAGAGGACTTTCCGGGACGAGGTGAGATAGATAGGGATACTCATTTCTGTAGTGGAAGATCATTGCACATTCAGTGGGTGAGGGTGAGATGGTGATTCCCAGCACTTTACCTGAGACCAGACGGCATGAAGTCTAAAAGCAAGCCCGGAGAGCAGAGGAGGTGGGTGACTGATTAGCGCTAGATCATGTTCTGTGGGTAAAAGTTGTACTGATGTAAACCTGCAGATGTAGTGATCTATTAGAGAGATTTTCACTATACGTGTCTCCTTTTGAGATTGAAGGGAGGAAACAAGCGGTGCTCATGATGAAGATCTGAGAACAATACAATAGAGCATTTCCTGTCCTAAAGCTAAAGTGGTTTGAAGCTATGAAAGAGGAAAATGAATTCGTGGAGAAGTAAGAGCTTAGGTATGGGTTGGATTTATTTACCGCCAAGTCGTAAGAACATTGGGAATAAGTGGGTTCTCAATATTAAACACAAGGCAGATGGGACAATTGACATATATAAGGCTCAATTAGTAACTAAGGGTTACACATAACAAGAGGGAATTGATTATGAAGAGACCTTCTCGCCTGTCGAGGTGAAGGATTTAAATCATTAGCCATAATTCTACAGCTAATAATGGCAAAAGATAAGGATATAGAATTATACCAAATGGGCGTTAAGACTGCTTTCATGTGGGAGGGCATAGATGGAAAGGAAATCTGTGGATCTGGCTGGCTTTGGAGAGCAGGCTGAAAGGATAGGAGTCATACTGAGTTTGAGAAACCCAGGATCGTCTATGGTCTTAAACATGCCTCAAGCAATGGAACCTCAAATTTCATCCAAGCCATGTTTGAAAGATGGTTTTACCGATGATGGAGAGGATGCATTTGTGGCTGGCTATGTTAAAAAGCGGTTCCAAATAACCACTTCATAATTCTATCCTTATATGTCGATGACATATTCTGATGGCTAAATTATAAAAAAATTGATAAATGTGATGAAGTGGTTGATCATCAGATTTAGGAAAATGAAGAAGACACATGGGAAGCTAAGCACTAATACTTGGTGTTAAGATCCTAAGGGATCACTCAAAACACCTCCTAGGTTTATCTCAAGAGACATATATAAAGAAAATGTTGGCTTACCATATGCATGGTAGGCCTATGGACACTTCGCTGTTGAGGAAGAGAATTGAGGCCCATGAATGTCTTTGATATGTGTCCCCAGTGGAGTTGAAGAGAAAGAACCCAAGTATCAAAAGTGCCTTCTTTCACTGGTGCTATCAAGTATGATGTATTAACTGACAGTGTACACACGTCTAGGCATGTATTCAGTGCACAATCGGGCTGGCAAGCGTTAAAATCCTCACTCCGTATGGCCTTTAGATGGTGGTAGACAGAATTTTCAGGGATAATCTGAAGGAACGGCCAGATTATGTCTTTGTCTTTACCAAGAGAAGATTGTGATTGATTGATGCTAATTGAAACGATCACGTCAGCAGCCGCCTTAAATCGGCGATACGGATATGCGTTCGCCTGAAAATGATTGTGAGGAAATATCATGGGGAAGACCAAACATATCCATGGTAGATATCTGTTCTAGTGGGAGATGTGATCATAGTGAGTGGTTGCAGACATTTCACTGCAGTGAGGATGGTGTGAACCGTTTGCTAGACGGCTAGCCCGGTGATACGCTACGAGGCATGTAAGAGATCCACTAGTATGTAGGGATCGCGATTGGATGGAACAACACTTTCGTGATCTTCTTACACCAATAAGGATAAAGAGGCTGCATTCATATTATTAACCATTTTCTGTGGATAATGTTGAAAATCTTGCTTAACACAAATTCAAATAATGTATGTCAATAGACTCGATTGAATCCCTCACGTGAGTAATTGCCTCTAGCGTGAATGGAAGTGAGGATGAGACCGTTGTTTTACTAGCAGAGGACTAAAGGGCGCGGGTGGGGTGACTTTAGTCGTAATTCTATGCACCACTAGGTCACACTTGTGGTGAGGAATTAGGATGAGATTGCACTGCATTTGAATTGACATGAATACCATACGACCAATTCTTGTGTCTGTTACAGAAGCTAGTATTAAGAACTTTGTGTTTAACATCTTGGAATGAAAATAAAAGTTTAGGGTTTATTTTGGGCTGACAGACTAAGACTCATATAATTGTTTGTGTCTTTACAGTTTGGAGAGCAAGACATACATTCTTTCATCTTTTATAAAGAGAAAGAAAGCTCCCACCATAACATGCATTTCATCTTTTGCATGTGCTAGGCGACCAATTGGGAAGCAAAGAATGAATCCCCACTGTATTGCTATGTGAGGTCTGAAGAAGTCATAATATAAGGATTTTCTTAAATGTTTTTCAAAACTCACCGCCTGGGCTTGCTGACTATAATAGTGATGTGATGAGTTGATGTTTGGGTATCTTGGGATCGATGTATCCCCATAGTCATGAAAAGGTCGACAACGGGCATTCACAGAAAGAGAGTGAGTTCCTTTCAAATGCGATTGGTATGAGGGTGAAAGAAAAAGTATTCTTAAAACCTCCCCACTTGTTGCACTATATTCTGGCAAAAGTTATTTACGCTTGATAGAGCTTGGGAATAACGATGTTAATTGAATTTCCATCAGGAATATGAGTGTGGATTCTCGAGGGATTGAATCATACTTGTTCATGTGTATTATGAAAAGAGATGATTAAGGGTGAAATAAACGCCTGCGCTTATACTCCCATCAAGGGTTGATGTCTCCATATATGTTTGGGGATAGGTTATTGGAGCTCACCATCGATGTTAACCAGATTAATAGTCAGTTCTTTATTATAATTTATTATAATTTGATGTCGAGATGATGTTTGTGATGAGAGTCGGCCCCAGCATGGTAGTGGGAGATGTTCGATTAGTATGGGTATGGGTCGGCCGTGGAGCCCGACCGACCACATAACCAGCAAGGATGTGTCTCTTTGAGTGATCTGAAAGGGTTCTTACTGTAAATCACTGGGAACTGCGAGACACTTCTCAGATTGATTGGATAAGAATGAAAAAATCTCTATCATCTCCCTCATATAGAAGACCTCTCACATTTATAAATCATTCTAAAAACTACAGATGAAAAGGGTGTTCGTACTATGAAAAACTTAGAACATATTCTATCAGGTGATCGATTCGCACAACGATAGAA
The DNA here is from genome assembly GCA_016808115.1 of Tetrastigma voinierianum. Lineage (NCBI taxonomy): Eukaryota > Viridiplantae > Streptophyta > Magnoliopsida > Vitales > Vitaceae > Tetrastigma > Tetrastigma voinierianum. The sequence continues at coordinate 238,691 of JAEQBH010006311.1, read as the reverse complement.
CCACCAGAGTTTTGCTCAACAAGTATAGTTCATTTCCACTTGCAAACCGATTAGCATAATGTTGCCGTATGTGTAATAAGTGGGATAAGGATGTTTTTCTTTTCGCTTTTAAAAAAGTCAATTTCGAGACCTAGGGTATCTTCATTACTTAAGACCAATTTGATAAAAGTTTGTTCTCTAAATTTTTTTGTGTCAAAGGCACATGAGAAGAAGGAAAGAAGAACATCCAGAAACAATTGTTGGCAGTTCATAGCATTATTTTTCATCAGCTTACTGTTGGCCACCTGTATGTCACTTTGAATGTGGCTGAGACGCTGTTTAATTATACTAATTTTGTTGCGGTTCAGAACATTATTTTTCATCCTGTATTGACATATGCGCACTAGAGGAAGATTCAACTAAAACTTATTTAATTATACTAATTTTCTTAGTGCTCTATTTGGAACCTGAAAAGTAAGAAAAAAAAAATATTAAGGGAATTGATTTTCTCATGTTTGATTTCACCGTGAAAAATATTAAAAGAAAAGATCAGAAATATAATTCCCTAAAGGTGTAATATATTTTAAGAATTTTTTAAGTTCTTATATGCATGTGAAGAAAAACCTAGCTAAAATAGGATTTTACAAATAAGCATATATAATTAATTTTATTAAGTTCAAACCTATTTTATTGTTCTCAAAATTGCTCATTTTATTTACCTTTTCCTTCCTCTGACCACCTCACAGTTCAATAGATCCTAATTTTTTTTTTAATAGCTTTTGCACACACGAACCAGTATGCCTCAAAGATCCTCTAAGTTAACATAGGATATATACTACTGACTTTGAACTCTAGTATTTTTTTTTTTAAAGAAAAGTTAATACTATTGATTAAATTTACAATAAATTGATAGATTTAAGATACAAATAATTAAAAATCATATAGAATTAAATAATATATAGGCTAATAGCATAATAAGTGACATGAAAACCAATAAGTTTGTGTATGGTGACCTGAATATCTTCGGCATATTGTGACCTGTTTATATTTTCGTGATCCAAATCACGCTTTGTATGCAGATCACCCCCACAAATAAACGCCGCCTTAAGACGGCGAACAACTGCGTCGTAATAAGCCGACAACAAACCAAACGTCGTAATAAGATGACGACAAACCAGACGCCGATTACACAATGACAACACAAAAAAGGGAGGAATGAAACACTAAATGTATGGAAGAATCACTTTTAAAGTAAAGAAAATAAATGACTAATGTGAGGTGGATTTTGGACTGGGAATTGAACATACTATTTATCGAATTTCATACTTTCAAGAACTAGGTAACATATGATGCCAGGTAGCTCTATCTATCAATCATAATATCCTGTTAACAAAATAAACGATCAAACAACAAACTTATTCTTAACTTCTGTAATGATTTTAAATACAATTAATTTCAAGCCACATATCAGGGTGTACGCCAAGAGGGTTGAGCAAAGAAAGCTTGCGATTTCCTCTCATAGTAATAGTCATTATGAAGAAGCATCAGCGGAAGATCATTACACCCTTCACATCACTTCCTTCCATTTTAATAAAAGCCTCCAAGCATCAAAGAAAAGTGCATCATGGTCCCTCTGCCGTCCCGGCTTCATAGCTGGGCGATGACTTGTCACTGATCAGGCTTTGCTCAGCTCAGAACTACGCGAGAAGCATCCAGGTGCCGTTCAGCGTCGAACCTTATCCGGTATAAAATTGGTGATTAACATAATCAATCATATCTCCATATCCATCTGCGAAACTCGGTAGCAAGGGTGCTGAAGACCTAGTACTAAAGGGTGCAATAGTTACAGTTATAAAAGCTCTCATTCAACGTGAAATAGGCTCGCCGATGCAATGGCAAGAATCGAGTTGTGTTTTTAAGGAAAGATTTCTGTCAGTCTGTAATCGTCCTTGCGTCGAGATGAAAGAGTGAGGATCAGAGGGGTTTAAGGGAGAGTGGTGCGCGTGGAGAGGATCAAGGTCGGGATCCTTTGGATCGGACCACAACAGGCTTTTTCTCCCAGGGAAACAAATCAGGAGAGGAGAAGTACCTGGCTAGGCTTTAGGCTGGGGGTGTTTTGCTTTGATGTCTGATACTGAATCTGGGGTTAAGGTGGAAGCCCAGTATGGTGAGAAAATACCGTTTTGAGGGTTGCCTGATTCGTCTGCATCAATGGCGAAGCCGAGTATGAAATGGAAGTCGATATCATCCTCTATGGGAACATCATCAAATGTCACTGGAATACGCACCATTACAGCATCGATAATAACTCCGTCATCAGCATTTCCATCACTGAAACATATCTAATAATAACAATATATATATATATATATATATATATATATAAATTAGTTCTAACGCCAATTTTTGTGCATTAGTAGTTAATAATGCTAGCCAGCAGCTTTAATTACGACTATAATAAATCATTTTCATTTTCTTTCATAAAGGTTAAAAAGAAAACATTCAATAATGTTAGAATGTATCTCAAATTCTAATTGTATTAGTTCTTTGTAAATAATATTTTATAAGGTTTTGTGAATTAAGGAAGTTTGTGAGATATTTTCATGTATTATAGGCATCTTCAGAGGTTTGTGATTTACGTGTTTTCCCTACAGTGATCAAGCGGCCCGTCAATGATTCACAATTTTGTACTTTGATTTCAGAATAGTGAAGATTATATACTGTCATCAGCATTAGTTTGGGAGAAAACATCAGTCATTGGATTATTATAATCTTTGTGCGTCTTTATGTTGATTTCTTTATCTTTGTGTTGTTAAATTTATATTCAGATGTATCAAAGCTTCCATGATTGATAACATCGTGAAATATCTAGGAAACAAAAAAATACTAAAGGCAGTTTAAGGACCACTAAGAAATTGATGAAAGAAAATAATACTAAGTGAAAATAGTTTGCCTCTTTGCGTAATTTAAGTTTCACCGTAAATGAAATGTAAAAAAAGAATCAAATAAGATAGAAATTCTCAAATTTAAATATATTTTCATTTATTACTATTTATATAATGATAGAAATAAATAAAGTAGTTGAATGGATTATGCTGTAAAAAGGAGATTCAATTTTATTAATTTTCTGATACTGTTCCTCACTCTGAAATTATATTTCTTTGGCACTTTTGGTCTCAACAAGCTAAGAAAAATAAAGATTTTTTATATTTGTTTGTTTAATGAAGAAAATATAAAAAAATCAAATATAATGGAGAATTAACTTTGAAAACCTTTTATATTCTGAATTATTTAATCGTTATATTTATATTGATGAATTAAAATATATAAAATTAATTTCAAGTAACTAAATAAAGATAATATATTTGATTAACTCTATTATTCTTTATAGCTTTGCTCTTGCCTCTCTAATTTTTCTCTTGTATTTTTTTCTCAAGAATTTCAAAAATAAACGTAGTCTGAAAATTCTTTACACAGGAACCCAAATACCTGCATGGAGCTTAATGGTACTGCTGCAACAGTATAGTCAGTTTGAAGGAAACTCTTTTGAATCAATGAAGAAAGACAGGTGCTAGATCTGAGAAGGGACCGACAAAAAATGAAGCTTGTTCATCCTTCTTTTCCGATGGATTTGTGTGTGATTGAATGCAGAGATAAAACAGATGTAAGTTAGGTTGGAAGTTGGCATATAGTTTGAATTCCCAGCCAAGCCGGCCGATCCGGACCAGTTTAATAATGCTCTCTCTCAGCTAAAAGAAACAAATTTTAAGTATGCCATATCAGTATAGCCAGATTTTCACTGAAGATAATGATTGTGAAATGTTTTTTCATTGTCTTCCCCAAATGGTTTAGTCAGGATTTTTTACTTCGGTTTAGAGTTCTGATCATTCTCAATATTGTCAAGGAGGATGTGACAGGCAGCGTCTTCGTACTATCCAAATTTTAGGACAAAATCCGAATATGAAGATCTAGGTGGCACCAAATGACAAACGGGTGGGTGATGACCTGACCAGAAACTTCATCATCATATAGAGTGCCCAGCCAAGCGTATCTGCCTGAAGGACATTGTCTAATCCAGCATGACGCCATAAAACGATGACGGGACCAAAACATGTTTGCACATTTGTGGTGGTTATGCATGCTACTGCACGAATTAACATATTTAATCTGGGGACTGCCTCAATCTCAGTCTTACGACCCAGGTAGCCATGAGCCACATTACAAGAGCCCAAGTCATCATGCTGGGGTTGCTGACATACCATTTTCGGACTATTAACTAATCTGAGCAGCGGTGCAATCAGCTTGTTGACATCATACTATATACTTAAAAACCTCTTAAGTGAGACAATTTAATTTATTGGTTTAGTGGAAGTGCAAGTGCAATTAAACCAGGAGAATGTGGAAATGGACTGGGATGCAGGATATAAATCATGAGAATCAGGTACATCAAGCTACGACTACACAAAGTGTACTATTTGGACCATAAATTGATGGGTTTCGACATGAAAATTTGGAAATCAACTAGTTCAAGAAATGATCATTCAAATAGTGAAGCAAAACAAATGAAGGAGAAAATAAGTTTACTGCAAAAGAAATGAGCTATGACAGTTATGTGGGAAGACGCATTCTAGAGAGAAACTGGATCATGAAGTGAGAATTTGGAGTCAGAGTTCCATAATGGTTAAAAAATATGAATTAATTTATTTGATTGTCATAAGTTTAAAAATATGTCGAAGGCATTTGTAATGGGCTGGATCTCTCACGCGATCCACTGTTTCGTTGTCTCTTCTTCTGAGGATTTATAAGTTACGAGGAACGAGATAACTACTTTATCAAAACTTCTTAAGATGAATTATTTTTCACGCGTCTTCATACCCATTTATGGGTATGCACCTTAACTCCCAAGTTATTGGTCAAGCAGGATATCTAACTTCAAGTAACTCAATATAGGGGTGATAGTCGGCAGCATAAACTAGATTAGATCTCATTAACCAGGGATTGACGCAAACATGTCAGGATTGAGGTGAAATCTCTGCTTGTTTAAATAGATAAATTCGTTCTGTTTCGTTCTTGACTTCAAGTGAGAGGATTTATCTAAGTGAACTCACAAGCTCAAGGATTCCTAATGGCAGTTCCGTCATACCTTCAAAGTATTTTATTACTCCCGGGTTGTGTTTCTTTCATTGTCTTTCGGAGGACCTCCTTGAGAATCAGAGGAGTAGCGGCGAAAGAAAGAAAAGAAGAAAATATTTAACTAACGGGTATGAGTAAGTACGGTATTCGAATCCCAAAATCAAATAACTCACTCATCCCGAGTAAAGTTAAGTAAACCGAAATGAACAAGATCGCACTAGGAATTTTACACACGCTTGCACTACAGGGACAATAAATTCCTGACTACGCGTTCACTAAATGGAAGCTGGGTTCACTCGGTGTTCACTGAATCACGCGTGACGTCATGCGATCAAGAATATTTATGATTAGAAGCGGAAATGAAATCGAATCGAATTTATCACGAACCGATGCATTCGGTAGTAATTTTGAAAAAGAATTAGTGCAGCCATTCGGCTTGACAAAGCGATAACATTAGATCAAAAATAATAAAACAAAAAAAAACTAGACAAACATACGCTCTAAAATAAAGAAAAGAAAAGAAAAGAAAAAGAAAAGAAAAGAAAATAAAAGGTAAGCCTAAGCAACGGATCTCTTTTGATGCCCCTCAGACTTGTACTTTTCTATTCTGGGTAGGCAACGAAATATTTATAAGGAGGTTTCAGGTTCGGAATGCCTCAATCCTGATATCGGCACTATTTGTGGTTTCACACGGAGTAGCCGAATTTTGATTCTTGCTCGGTTAATGACCTGGGTTTGCGCCAGCTTTGTGTGGGCTTTACCATCTGGACTATCAATGTGTGAAAAGCTGTCCGTGGATCAGCTGCCATAGCGGACTGGTCGTTCCAGTTATCCAAGACCGCCCGTCTTTATCTAACGCCGCGCTTCTTCGAGGTTTGATTGTTAAACGTGATATTACGCGACATCCACGGCCTTGTCGCGACATCCACGCATTAGTCGCTACGATCTTCAATAGTTGTTGCGGTGTCTAGAGCATCGGGGATGTTATCGCGACATGGAGACCACTGGTCTCTTGCACCCTTCCCGCGGTTGTCATGATGCCGACCTCCGGTTTTCTTGTCGCGACATCACTTAATGGTCTTACGTTTTCTGCCCGAGCGAGATTTGATACGCACACCGTGCGTGACACATCCAGCTCATGGTTGAAGTAACCAGTGATCTCTCTTGATGTCCGCGACTTGACAACATTTGAAGATGCTGCTGTAACAACCAGTTGTTCTTGGTATGCGACATCTACGGTCAGCGCAATGCGGCGACGACCTTTGTAACATCGCGGCCGAGTTACCGCTAATGGTTGTGAAGTAAATCTCAGCGACTTCATAGTTTGTTTCACTTCTTGGTACTTTGGCATAAGGCGTGTTCCACATCGCGACACGCATCAAATTCTCTTCTGCAATCTTCACGATGTAAAACTTAAAGGCGGCATTTATGCGAGACCCTAACAGCATCAGCGGCTCGGCCGATTTGTTTCGACGCCTTGCTCTGCCATTCGACTGCATTTTATCCGCGCTACTGCATTTTCTCTGCTTTTCTTCTTTCTTGCTTCCTTCGCTAATGACAAATTGGTGAGTTTCTTCAAATTCACGTGTAGTAGGGTGATGGGTGCTGAGCGAAAATCAAGCAGAAAAAATGTGCTAAAAGAGGGCTTATATTTCAAATAAGCTCCCCAAACTTAGAAGATTTTATTGTCCTCAAGCTTGCAAAGAAAGGAGAAAGAGAAAGAATTTTGTTTATTATAAACAAAAAGGACATTTTAACTGTTTTTCATTTTCTGACCTTTGTTTGTCTACCTTTCTAATCTAGAACTAAATGATATCCTTTGTTAATTCAAGTTTTCGGTTTCAGATGAAAGAATAAAGCATGGTATACCTTTATCACATAATTTCTTGATAAACTAATGTATTTAAACAGTTTATTTACCAAGTCTTAATCTGTGTGTGTGCAGGTCAACAATCCTTTTCAATTTCGTCTTAGTTTAGTACATCTGCAGGAGTTTTCTTGAAAAATGTTTGTTACCTACAGGGTTCTGTGTCTTGTTTTTCCTGATCTCCTCTCTGTCAGTGGGGTGGTTCTGCAGCTTGTAGATCTGATCAGGTCTTTTGGCTTGTAATGTTAGGCTTGGGTAAGGGTAGGATGAATGGAATTTTTAGGTTGAGATTACCCAAACTTTTTATTTCTCCTCATTGCTATTTTCTATGCTCCCTAAAAAAACTCCCAGGCTTTATTGTTTGGGATTCTATCTTGAATTTCTTCTTTTCAAAGCTGTATGCTCCCAATTCTCTTCTGTAATTCAATTTTGGGGAATTTTTCCTTCTAATAATATAGGGTATGTATGTTTTTTTTTGTCTTTTTCAGGCTCTAACGCTCTTGCAGACTTGGGTTGTGGCTCCCCATGCTGCATATGGTATTAGGGTAGGTGTTTGAGACACCTAAGAACTAATTATTCCCGCGAAGAGTTGCAAACCCTGAGCTCAAAAACTATTCTTTAACTTCCTTCCTTTTGTATTTCCTGTACTTGATCTCTCTAGCCACTTCTCATTGCATCTCTTTTGCCTTTCACTAATCAAACTCCCCCAAACTTCATCTCTTTCACATACTCAGCTTTTGAGTTCTTGAGTCATAGGTTCTTTACTGGAAGTTTGTGGTGATAAAGGATGGCTTATGGGCTTTCTCATTATTTATTTTGAGACATGGAGATATCTTAGCTCAAATCGCGAAAGGGTTCAGGTGTAAGCATATACATAGTGAAGATTTGGTGGAAAAGCTCAAAAATTTGTTCTAATCAATGGCGCTTGTATGTTTTTTACAGCCGGTTGTTTTCAAACTAGGATTTTCGCCTCAATCAATATTCAAACAAGTTCTGGACTGTGGATTACAAATTAAGTTCTGAAAATTTTTCCACTAATGAAGAATTTGATCAAGGAGGTTTTTTTTTCAAGGAATCTTGGCAAGAGGAGTGTATTATTCTTCATTTTTATATAAAAGACTGTGTTTGATGTGTTTGAATCTAATTACATTAGTTTACGATTACTGTTATATCAAATTAACCAATTTCTCGATTTTTCAACCCTCTTGAACTTGAACAAACAGTACATACTCTTAGTTCCAGTTTCGTTATTCATGTTCTCCATTCTTTTCAGATAAATTGAACGAAACGGCAATGTTATTTTTGATTCTAACAGAAAATAAACTGATGTGAAACACAATCCACATCGCGATCAACCAATTTGTAAATCAGCAATTTATTCAAATATCAAAAGATTTGATACTGACACAGCACCGTTTAGTTGGAGCTTGTTTTCTTTGGAAATTCGAAAGGCTTTTCTGTTCTATACAAATCTATCTACCTCCGGGAATGTTGCATCCCCTGCTTCAAAATTTGGTTCCCCAGACCTTGAGCTCCTCCAAGAGTGGTTCGACCGTTAACAAGGTCGTTCAACAAATTGGGGCTGCTTCTCCCTTTTTCTTTGGAGCTTCTTGGTTGATGGATTCTAACTAATCCATATTCCCCTTCCATCGGCAGCTCTCTGGGATGTGAAGACTCCGTTTTTGTCGGAACTAAGCAATTAGGCTGGTTGTTTAAACTCCCTCATTCCATGAAGCGGTGTTTCTGCATCTTTCAGAATGCAGCCACTAAGCTTGCGCTCTCATTCTTCCTTCTCTTGCATTATTGTTGTACAGTTCTTTCAGCTTATTTCTCAAGCTTTGGCACCTTGATGAGTTTATATCATGGAGGGAAGACAAGTCATTTATGATTCCTTCCACAAATTTTCTTGCATGGGAGGATTAAAAATAGAGATTCATCGATTTATGTCCCTTCTTATATTTTCAGCAGTTTGGGCTTTTACTGGAGGGAATTTGGATGGATTCTTCTTGAATTTCTTAATCCTCCTCTGATTATGCTCTTTGGCTAGAGAGTGACTGCACAGTTAGTTGGAAATGAAGAGGAGTAGATTGCTGTTCTTGCCTTTATTATCTTTATTCGCAAAATGAAGAGTTTGGAGAGATTACATGGTTTAAATGGACCGCAGAGGCGAGACCAAACACACTGGGTTCAATGTCACTCAAAACAAATACAACTCTATTTATTTTTGTCATGCTTGAGAAGAAGTGACAGTTTTCATATTGAACATGCATGTTCTATAGTTAGCATTCCATGAAGATGAAATCGAAGTTCACACTGGCTTGCAGTATTACTCATGACCATGAAATCCACTAACGAATTATTTCAACTCAGATAATTAAAGAAGTAAAGAAGGAGTGAGGAAAGAGTGAGAAACTCCCCTTTTTGTTCCTAGTCATGTAATTTCAGCTTTTCCTCACATCTGATTTTAGAGGTTCTTCTTTCTGTGCAATCTTCATTCTTTCCCGACTACGCCGTTTTAGCTTTTAGTTGGACTTTAACTCAATTTCAGCCAATGTGTCAATGCAGTCCAAACAGCCTCTTGTAATTTGACAATTTGTCCATCACATTCCTTTTATCTCTTCGATTCTTGCCATTTCTTTGAAAATTCAAATGGGGGAGGGCACACACACACACCTTCCTACCTTTTACCACAATGTTGTATTCGGCAAGATCTTTCTATCGGCATACATGTTCTCATTTTTACACACTTTACATGTTTGGAATTTAATAATTTCTCCATTGCGCATTGAGGAAGTGATGGGGCAAAAAATTGCTGAAATAAGCTCTGCGTGCGATCCTTTCATTATTATGATTTAGCTGGTAGGGAGTTAAACATGTGCACAGCCAGCTCTCCGTGAAGAGAATGGGAACAGCTACTTGACTGAATGTTGTCACGCCATTCAATTTAGTCAGTTTTATGTTTCTAGGAAATGCGTGCAAGTGTTTACGTCAGGTTTTGATTGGAACAACCAGCGGGTGGATTCTGTTGAGCCATGGTTATCGATCTTGGTTGTTTCAAAAATCATTAGCATTGATTGCTAGCTGTTCTATTTAACAAATATTTATTGTGGATGAATAGATTCCATAAATTCTCCATAGTGTCATGCTCATGAGGTCTTACCTGGTTGCCTTTGCATTCTTTGGTTTGGCTGTAAATCTAATCCTTTTATCTATAAGCGGATGTATGGTTGTCTTCACAGGAAATCAAGTACTTTTCGGATCAATAGGATGCTAATCAACAAACATTTCAATATGGTTTGTTAAGGTCAGTATTCACAAGGTGCTTATTTGAAATGCTATTTACATTCTTTTCTTTTCAAAATATTAGTGGTATTTTCGACTAACTCATCCCGAATATTGATTACACTAAAATCCCATACGATCTGGCAATGAGCCATAAAAAAACTTGATGACGACCAAAGCATATACAAGGTACACTAGCATTATCACGAGGACTATTGTCTAATCCCCGTTAGCAGCGTATAAAAACTTGATAATGAGACCAAAAACATGTTTGCACATTTATGCATTGGTTGTACTCTAAAATTATAAGCGACATCTGGCTTTGAAGGACTCTTATCTAATCCCAGCCAGTATATCATGAGGCTATTTTGAGAGCAAAGTACATGGCATACGGGGTGCCGACACTATTTTCCCGGGACTGTTCTGTGTCAAAGCAGCAGTGCAATCAACTTGTTGACATCATACTATCATAACCAAAAATCTCTTAGAGTGAACAATTTAATTTATTGGTTTTGTAATTTGATGCATGAAGGGGTGCTTGCAGTCTCCGACCAAGTAATAAAATGGACTTAAATTAGAGATATCGATCCATAGAGATCTAAAAATTTTCATCAACTACACGACTACTCAAAATTAATACTATTTGGACCATAAATTGATACGGGTTTCCGACCATGAAATACGGGAAATCAACTAGTTCAAAGAGAAATGATCGGCTGAGTGAGGCGAAATAAAACAATGAGGAAAATACAAATTACCACAAAAAGAAGCGAATCTTGAGCAGTTATCATAGGAAGACACATTGGAAAAAGCAGTCTATAGTGGCGATCAATTCACGTAATTTCATCTTTGAATTAATTTCTTGATTATCTCAAGTTTAAAAAATACATCCAGAGGCATTTGTAGTCATTTGGATCTCTCCACGCTCCATTTCGTTATCTCTTCTTCTGATTCTCTCGAATTACAGGAGCAGAGATAACTACCTGCTAAAACACCTTAAGATGGGTATTTTTCTTTTTCTGCAATACTTCACATACCACAGTACCACATGGACTGTTGATGAACTTAAAAGTCATCTATTTTTAGTCCATTTTTTACATTTGATTTTCATCTAGAAATGAATAATTAATATCTGAAATGAAGAAACTCACCAAATTGTTATTAGCGAGGAAGAGAGAAAGAAAGTAGAAAAATACAGCAATAGTGGAGGAAAAGTGCAGTCAATTATGAAGCCCGAAAATGAAGAAAGAGTGGGTGATTCATTGATGGATTTTAAGTTTACGATCGAGTGCAGAGATTGTGCGACATCGGGGTGAAGGGAAATGCGGTCGAGTCGGCGACATGGATAACAGAGATATTGAGGAGTCGACGGGGCGCTCGTAACAAACGAGGCACGCCTACAGGGAAATGGGCTGGTGAATCGCGGCGTGAGAGTGAAGTCGTGACATCAGAGCAACGGTTAAGCCCGGAAGAAGCTGAGGTGATGTCGCGACATCGATGATGTCCTGACGAGCTGAGAATCACGACATAAAGCCAAGCCGAAGAAGAGGGCGCAAGCCAGCAAAGGCGTGTGGCGACATGAGATGCAGTCGCGACGCAGTTTGCTGGCGGTCTGAAGGGTGAAAGCTTCATGAAATTGAGTCCGGCGAATGTCGATCGTCATTGACATCGAGAACGACGGATCAAAACGCAGGCGTGAAGAGATGTCGCGACAAGATATTGGCGACCAGCGACATGGAGCGACGATTGGAAACCTCACAGTTCTATAAGATGATGTCGCGACGGGGTGATTATTAAGCGGGCGTCGAAGACCGTCGGTTCGAAGGCTGCGGATGAAATGGTGAGGTCGCGACAGAGATATCGACGTCGCGACGCGCCGAGAAGAAGAACAATTGAACCACACGGGAGGCGGTGAGAAGATGTCGCGACAATAAGATATTGATGTCGCGACATCAGAATGACAAATCAAGGTTACATAGAGTAAGGCGAGGTCGCGACGTGAAATTGATGTAGCGACACTCCGATGATGTCACGTAGGGAGCCCGGAGTCGCGACTTGAACGAGTGAATTGGGCTGGATACTCAAAAAAATCCCGCGGTACATTGGGATTAGGGCCCAATTGAGGAACCTATAAATACATGACTATCCAACTCATGAAAGCAGCAGGCGGCCCGCAGGCGAAGTGCGGATGGCTGAAGCTCATTTCTTTTATTTTCTTTTCTTTTCTTTTTTCTTTTCTTATTTTTATTCCGGGTAGTTTAGGCGGGATTTGTGTTCATGGTATTGCTATTTCGTTTGTGTTTTTAAACGGATCTCAGATATTTTATGTGGTTTACAGGCTGGTAGATCACAAATTAATTGTTACCAAATTACTGCACTGGGGATGTTTGAAGTTCGGACAGATTTCTGGAGTCCAGTTGTTTGATTCTGGAGTGCAGGTTGTTGCTACATGATCGAATGTTTATGGTAATTGAGTAATTGAGGAATCCAGAAGCTTCCATTAAAGTGACGTTATAGTCGGGGTATCTTTCTGTGTCGTTTAGTGACATTAATTTGGGGTTCAATGGATTCTTCTGGTTTACGTTTTATTGTCTTAAGGATCTGAATATCAGTTTCTTATACCCGTTAAGAATTGCGTCATTGCTGCGATTTGAGGAGGAGTCCTGCGAGTGACACGGGAAGACATTCACGAGAGTAATGTACACATTTCTTTGAAGGTATGCTAACCTGCAATGGGATCTTTATAGGCTTTGTAGGTTCCCTTGGAGTAAATCTCTTCTCACTGCTTAAATCAAGAAACGAGTTAGAATGAGTTATCTATTTAAACAAGCAAGAGTTCACCTCGGTCGGATAGTGAGGCCAATCCCGTGTTAAGCGAGATCTAATCAGGAAGGTTTGGTATTCTAATTTCGAGGAGCAATGCGGAAGTTGTATATCCTTGCTTGACCCGTGGCACGGGGCCTAAGGGTTTACAGTCCATAAAATGGGTATGAAGTATTGCAAAAAAAAAACCCGGATTAAGTCCCTTTTAAAAGTAGTTATCTAATTCCTGTGTTACAGAGAGAATTTCAGATTCAGAAATAGATAATGAAATGTGGAGTGTGGAGAGATCAGCTGCACTACAACGCCTTGGACAGATTTTGAAACTTGAGATAATCGAGAAATTTTATCGAATTAACTCTAGAATCGATAGTTCACTATATTGTTTCTATTAATAATAATATTACGAGATAACTATTCGAGTATTCATTTCTTTATTAGAAATTCATTATTCTTTATTCTTTATCTTCCATGGGTTTGTTAGTTCAGTTCAGTTTATTTTTTCGCACTTGGTTTTAATTTTAGCACTAATCTTTGGATCCTATTATCATTTTATTGGTCAGGCTGGTAGTAAGAATTGGTGATCGAGAGTGAATTGATTAAAAATTCTTGAATCTCTGGCAGGATCGATGTACGGACTCCGTCCCGCATTTTTATTCTACTTGTGCGACTTTGTACACTTACCGGGAATATCAGGGCCAAAGACCAAACTTTGAAAATGATTTACTCTAAGGGTCAGTGGTTTTATATGAATAATATGTTCTAGGTTTTATTCAAGCGCCTGGATTGTCGGGGGTTAGACAATAGTCGGCTTTGGTAATAGTGACATGGGAATTTGTATGTGTTGTTTTAGTTAGTTAACAAGTTTTATGGCGCCGTTGCGGGTTAGACAATAGTCCTTTGGTAATAGTGACATAAATTTGTATTTGTGTTTTAGTTGGATTAACTGTACACAGCTGGCTCCCAGGAGGTTGTTAGTCGAGCAAGGATATACAACTTCAAATTACTTTCCTCAAATTCAAATAGATCAACCTTTCCTTGATTAGATCTCGGCTAACCGCAGGATTGGCCTCACTATCGAATTGAGTGAAATCACTGCGCCAAGCGTTGGAAATGAATGAGTCACGTTCCATTTAGTTTTCTTGACTTCAGTAGAAGGATTTATCTGAAGTGAACTCACCAAAAATAGAGGATCATAATGAGTTAGTAATACTGTTAAAGAATGTACCACATTGCTCCCGAGATTGTCTTCCTACAATGTCACTTTCAGAGGACCTCCTTGAAATCGAATGCTTATTGTAATTCTTAGGGTATAGTAAGCGGTATTCGAATCAAATCAATAAACTACGTAATGCAGTAGGGTCAAGTAGCGGAAATGAGAAGCGAGATCTTACCACGGAGTACTCTGAAAAATAAATTACGACTAAGCGTTTAGCTGCAAATGGAAGTGGGTTCTCCGATTCTTTGAATCACTTGCCAATGGCATCATGATCAAAGAATAGCTGCAATTCAAGCTGAAAATAATCGAATCGAAATTTATGCGAACCCGATACCATTCAGGTAATATTTGAAAGAAATTAGTCGTATTCGACTTAAGGCAGCGATATTTTGTTCAGATCAAAAATAATAAACAAAAACTAGACAAACATCTGCTCTAAGATGAGAAGAAGAAAGAAAGAAAGAAAATAAAAGTCAAGAATGCTAAATTACACCCCGAGATCTCTCTTTTGATGCGCCTCAGGCTTGCTTTTCTGCTCAATTGCGCGATGAAACTGTTGTCGTGTGGAGTTTCCAGTTAGGCCACACTGATCTACAGTATGGCTTTCTTTGTGGATTTCGGGTAGCCGGGCCCTGATTCTTTATCGATTGTGACCTCTAGTTTTCTTTAATATGATATCGAACTCATGTGGCGACATCGACTCGGTCTGCTTCTATGAAGCGAGTGCGTTCGGGTTGTCCGACACCAATCTTATGCCCTTGCGGAGTTTAGTTGATCGCTTGCCCGAGTGTGGCGACATCACGTAACACATCAGCGACATCCATTCTAGTCGCTGCGATCTTCAATGGTTGGCTACGATGTAAGCCCATGCGAGCTTTGTCGGGATGTTGTCTTGTTTCATCGGAGCTCAATCTCTACACCCTTCCTTTGGTTGTCATGATGTCGCGTCTCAGTTTTCTTGTCTAGCGACATCCTTGTAATCTTGTTTCCTTGAGCAGTGTCCCACGATGTCGTGACATCAACCTCATAGTTGTTCGAAGCCTTCCAGTTGATCTCCTCTTGATGTCCGACTTCAGCATTAAGTCTCTTGCTTTTATGCTCAACTGGGTTGTTTATTGGTGTCGCGACATCAGTCTTCTTCATCAGCGACATGACCTTATCTTTATTGTAGGTTGCAGTTTGTTGATGATGTCGCGACCCCATAGTTTACATTCCTTCTTGGCTACCCTGGAAGTGCGTGTTTCCACATCGCGACCACTGCGCATCAATTGCTCTTCAATCTTCCCTAGTATCATGACTTTAGATTTGGGGCGTGCGAGACCTGGCTGCATCAATATTTCGGCCCCAGGTTGCTTCATTATAACTGCGCCATTGACTGTTTTTATCCACTTATTTGCATTTTTCTCACGGCTTTCAACGCTGGCTGGCATCTTCAGCTAAGCCTACGCTGTGACTTAGATTGTGAGTTTCTTCGCCGATTCATACGGCTTGTATTAATTCCACGATACAATTTTACGAAAATCAAACGAGAAAAATGTACTAAAAGAGATGACTTTTAAAAGCTCATCAAATTAGTCGGCAAGAATTTGAGGGTAGTCAGAACTAATACCAGCAGACTGGGATTCGACTGGTCGATTATCGACTAAGAGAATTATGCTATGTTTAAGTTTCTTTGAAAAATGTTAGAAGAAAAAGGAAAATATATTGGTATGCACATTAGCTTACTAAGCATGTTTTTTAGCGTGGAGGCATGACAAAGCGATCGTGCATGCTGCACTGTATGCCTCCTGGTTATTGATGTTTCATATAAAAACTTTGGACCACAGCTGTCGTTTATGATTTTCATTTTCCATGTTTTTGAAAATAGCTTTCAAAGTGATCAGAGGAGATTCTGCACCAAGCGAATGAATGAATTATTGCTTGAAAAAAGTAGAGGACTCAAACTCATAAAAGTTCTTCGTGTTGGCTGACCAAAAGCAGACGTTTTTGTAGCTGCAAAACGATGTCTGATCGTTACCACGTTTAAAAGTTCAGAGGGTTGAATCTCTCAGTTCAGAACTTATAAGGCATCACATTCTCCCACCCAATGCAGGTGATCTAATCAAAACTTTATGAACTAAGGCCATGAATCATGAGGATAGGTCCTCTGATCATGAATTGATATCAGTTTTATGTATCACAGTGCATTTTCCACAACCTCAGAAGTGGCAGATGTGGTGAAAACAAAGAACTTAATAATAAATCCTATGTTTTATTTTAGTTAAATAAATATATTTTCTCAAAATGAATTAGGTGCTGTAAATGAAACAACTTGTGTATAAGGAATTTTCATAAACTAAATGTATAAAACTCAATTTGCTTGGGAGGGAAATAATTCATAATCACTACACTGATCTGAATTTCATTGATGACATGGCTAGTCAAAAGGATCAGCCGATCATCAACGGGTGATAAGTATGCTCCTTCGACCACTTTCTTTTCCTAACGTGTTTTTGTAATGGCTAAAGTTTTAGGTGTGGAGTGTTGGCACGGCTCTATTCATGCTATTCTACTTTGCAAAGAACACTCTGTTGAGTTATCACAGAAAATCTTCATTGACCTATCAAAATGAATCCCTGCTCAGTTTAGAAATGAAATTCTTAAGCATACATAGCTTCGTGAAGTAATTTAAGCAAGAGAATGAGACATGGTTTCACATGATAAAAGTGAAACGATCAAGAGTTGTGGAGCGCCTACTCTGAAGAAAACGATCTGCGTTCATTGTCGTGAAGATAATCTTTTGAATGTTGATTTTCACGAATCAACACATTATAAAGTCTATGTCGAGAATAGCCAGCTAGGTCTGGTTGTCCGTATGTCTATACATAAGCGTGTAATATTTAGTACCTTGGAGATATCTCATGACGTTCTTTGCAGCTCTCCAATGGTCCATACCTAGGTGCTTGATATCACCTGTTATCTGGCTGCATGTAAGATCTTTGTTCAAGTGGATTGGGTACCAATGAGCATAGATAGACCATAATCTGTTAAGGCATATGGAATGTTCTTCATGGATTCATTTTCTAAATCATTTTAGGGCATTGATTTGGAGCTTAACTATAAGCCACTACAAAGGAAGTAGTAAGCCCAGTGGGACGGTCCATTTTTAAAAATAAAGATGTCATATGCAGAGCTTTTATTAGCCTAGCTGGGTTCATGGAATGGACTATAAGGAGGCATATAAGATCTATCTTTATGGATCTTAAATTGATGACTGGATTGCATCTTATATCTTTTTCTTATCTAGTTTAGGAATGGTGTTTCACTCATATCATTTCCATATATTGTTGGATTCATGATGAAATGTCATGAGTGGCAAAATGGAAAACAGGTTTTAATCAGCGACAACCACAGTATATTAAATTGATCTTGGGGTTGCTCAACAAAACCAAATAAAGGGTCATCTGTGGAGTGCATGTTGCGCCATTGATAGGGAGTCTTGTTTCACTTGTATGGATTTCTTTAGCTTACCAAACCTAAATGTTCACCTTTTCACTAGAAAAACCGAGGTTGTTTAGTATGTGCACTCTTTTCTAGATCATCATTAGAAACTAAACGTTTTTGCATCCTGTTTGTTATAACTCCAAAGTCAAACGTGCAACTAATCAGCTTTTAGATAGATCATAGCAGCAAGTCATACTTTGTATCTTTTTCAATGTTGCCTAATGAGTCTCTTTAGTTTTAAAGGCCATTTACTGACCAATGGCGCATGCCACTTTAAGCCAACTCCTCTGGAGTCTAGACTTTGTTGTTCTTCAAGGAATCTAACTCATCTTTCATGCATTATGCCACAAATCAGACTCTTTACAACCAATACCTTGAAAAGTTTTAATATCCATTTCAGCTCCAATGTCAATTTTTGTAGTATTTTGTGCCTTTAGCCTGATTTTTGTAATCAGTTACTTTTATTATATATTTTGGGGTATAAATCTGAAGCTAAATAGGGTTTCCGGGGGTGATAAATGATTAAATGAAAATGTTAAATGTTGCTTAATATGATCGAGTAATTATATGATTGGATATTGATAACAATCCTTCAAGAAGTGATTAAATAATAGAATCAGAGGAGGAATTCTTGAAGCAAAAAAAAGAGACCATTACAGATTTTACGTGGAAGGGACCTGGGATTAACAGAGGATTATATAAAGAATAAATGTTTTGAAGGGTGTGATTAATAGAGTTGGCAAGATTTTGAATAGAGAGGGAAGTATATGAAACATAATCATTTAGAAACTTAAGTCAAGAATGAGATTTTTTGTGTTGGAAAAGCCAGGGCCTTGCATCAGGAAGGAATGGTGAGCCCCAGACCAAAGGGTGGTCTGGGGGCTCATTTGAGCAAATCCGTTTGGAGAGAAGAAGAGAACTGAAAGGGGGATGAGGCTAGGAGCTTAGGAAAAGATCTGAGTTCTGAGTGGATTTTCTTCCCACTTCTTGGCTAAGAATCAGCAACTACAAGAAAAGATTTGGAGTTCAGTAAGAACCGAGCCACCTTCCCACTCCTGTGAGTTACTGGAGATTTTGGGGAAAAATACGAACTAGAGAAAAAGAGGTTTTTTTAATGAGTTCTCTATTAAAGCTTTTGGGAGTTGTTTTGGAGTGGATTCCATAGTGGGTTTTAGTAGGATGTGTGAGCCCCAAATCCAGAGTCCGTTGACTAAATCGACCCATTGGAAACACTCGTGAATGTCGGGTCACAGGCTTGTCTTTCTATCTACCTGTGAAAGGGAAATGGGAGGCTGAGTCTCCTTTAATCACGAGGCATCACTGCCCCGATACTGAAGCCTGTCCCAAACGATCAATATTCCTTAACATTTATATGAGGTGAAAGCGCCATAGGCCCATAAACCAATACTCATCAAACAAATCCCAACTATATACAATAGTTTAAAGAGGTAATAAAGAATTGTCCGTTGCCATCATCTTCAGGCTTGGGGGGTTCTGTGCATGTACATAGCATAAAACCAAAACCGCAACTCGGCTTTCTTCTAAAAACGGCCTCTAGATGATCGTCTCACTCGACGCTCTCTGTACCTGAAAATAATATCCCTCGGCAGGGTGAGCTACTGTCGCCCGATGGTGGAATCACCTAAGTGGGTTACTCTTACCCTGGTGTGAATAACATTATCAAGTAAAAATACTTTCTGAATTTTCAAACGGAGGTCATGATCCCTACTTGAATATCTAAACCCAATATACATCAGTCCACTCCACAGCTCCCTCACACCACTAAGCCATGTGTGAGGAAAAACATCTTTCATATATTCTTGTTGTTTTTCGAAACTATAACGAAATATACGTAAAGAAAAATCAGCTGGAGGAAATACCCTCTGAGGCGAATGTGTTGGAGGGCAGCAGGAAACTTGGTCATGGTCAACAAATCTGAGGCAGTGCGTTGGACCGTCTCCCGACCCACCGTTCGCTCCGGAGGTAAATCTCAATAAATTCCTTTCAAAAATGTTTTTCGTTTTTCTTTCAATTTTCATGTCATGCACTCACCTAATTTCTAAACTACCCAGTGCATATGTTGAGGATCAATTCATGCTACAGAGGCTTTTCACTGCCAGTATATATAATACATGCAAATATACCATCATGCATATATTTACATAATTTACAATTACATGCATCTTCAAATTCAGACAAATATCAAACCATCTTAAATTGGCTCACTTGAGGCCAAAACACCAATCTCATCCTCCGATGGCCTGCTCCACACAATTATATTATATAATTGCAAACATCTGTCTTTATCAAACGTACTGCATTAACCTCTTTTTGCAATTCCCCAATTTTTGCTCTTGAATACAATCACTATTCTATTTCCAGCCAGCCTGCACTGAGAGTATAATTCCTGCATATTTATGGCATCATGTTAACATTAACATTAACTTCTCTATTAATTTCTTTGATCAAGCTTGACTCGAGTCCTCATCGAAACGATTCAATGCCAAAACACATGGACATTTTATGGTCCATTTCGCCTGCTTCCGGGACTGTTTCTCTGGAGTCCAAAAACCAGGCTAAGTAGACTTTTGTCGGGCGACCCCTCACTCTATCGGTTCCTCTTGGTGGAACGATTCCTCAACTTATTAGTGGGACACCATACGCGACCACAGACCTGTTTTGAGGCTGGATCGAAGCGATCACAGGGATGTACACTAAAATCACTTGATCATTCAAAATCATATCTTTTTGCGGAAGCGTTTAAAATTTGGGCAACCAGTAAAACATTTATATTTAGCAATCACGAACACAATGAGCATTCCAAACCTTTTCAAAATGATTTACTTTCTAAAATGAGATGTTAAGTTTCAAATTGTTTCTACTGTATCTGTATCGAAAAGAAACATAAAAATAAAGTGCAATACAATGGGAGCATACTCTGAGAGATATAATACAACTTTTATGTTTATTAATCATCGATGTGAATTAAAACGTCTGTCACTATCGCTTTCGGTGCACTGCGCATTATTGAAGCAATCATTCAAACGAACAAGTGGCACAGTGAGTTTACGTACTGGAAATCCATTCACCGATTTGAAACCCAAATCCGTCATACGCAATTTAATATTGAACTTTCAAATCTTTTCGGATGATCAAAGTATAAATATAATGCACACATTCGTAACTGTTATATATAATGATTATGGATTCTTAGTCATCCAATAACACTTTCATATTCAATATCTCTGATAATGATCTGATTCAAGAATAAATGCCACCGGAAGGTTACGGGTTGGAGTTCGCTGCCTGAGGATTTTCAGTTCCGATTGGCGAAAATCAATTGATTCACGAAAAATCAATTCAGTTATGCCAATCAATTCGGTTTGCGCGATATAATCCAATTCAGTTATGTCAATCAATTCAGTTATGCATAACGGGTGCAACCTGTAATGCCGAATTATCTGGGGATGTCAGTCACCAAACACGGTCGTTGAAATTGCCAGACGGTATCTGTAGTTTATAACTTACCGATGCGATCGGCCCGGGCTCAGCGTGGTTATAAACAATCAAATATGGTAAGAACACTACACGATAAGGTCCCGCTGAGTACGCTTTGTTGGTGGCGCGCATAATTCTTCGATAACTTGTTGATGACCTGTGGTATCACGATCACACTATGCCGTACAATCTTGAGAATCAGAAGCTAGGTTGCCGGCTATTCGGCGTTCAGTCTGTACGTAGAGGGGAAGAAAGGCCAGTGATTTGTGTGTGTGACTGGCCGTAAACAGTTTATTTTCAATAATCATGCAATTTTTATATGCAAACATTTCACAATCTGCTTGCCGAATCAATTAAATCAATTCAATATGTTTTCCAGAACAAACGTCTTGAAAACTCAAAGAAGCGAGGAGCCAGGGTTGAGGTACAGGAGACAAGAGCTGTTCTGGAAGAGCATGAGGCTGGGGGCTAGGATTTTTGGAACTTGACCGAAAAATCTTTTGCGCTTTACAGTTTGATCCAGCCTGGAATTATCACGTCATGATTTGTCAGCATATATGGTCAACGATTTTAAAACCATTGGAATAATGTTGTTCACGTCTTTGCATTCGCCCCAGTAGTTTTTGGTTGCGGGATTGATTGCCGAGTTTGATATGAGGTTCTATTTTAGGCGCAAACTGCATGTATGAATGGATTCTGGCTGGGCTCTGTGCGGGCACCTCCACATCAGGTCAGAGAACACCGAATCGGAGTTACGGACTGAGAAGAGTTATGACCCGGCCGAAGTTGCCGGAGGTCAAATAGTGATGGGCTGACGAAGCGACAGGCCCGACAGCCTGCTTGAAGTGACGAGCTCAGTCAAACACCTTGGTCTGACATCAACATCCTCCTCAGGCATATCGATGCGTTAACCGGCTCCATGGGCTTTCCATAGGGTCGAGAACACTAAATCGGAGGTTCTAGCGAGAGGAATGTGGGCTAGCCACGAGTTGGAGGTCATGCGTAGTCAACACGAGTTGATACGACGGCGAGGCTGCCTTGGGTGATGAGCTCCGGTCCGCCTCGTCGACATCTAGCATCCTCCTCAGGCATATTGAGTATTGTTCTTGACTCCTTGGAGCTTTCTGCATAAGAGGTGCAAGTGCCCGTCGAGAGGTTCAGGCAGAGATATGACCTTCGAGAAGTTGGAGGTCATGCGTGGTCAACTTTGACAGTGATCCCCGGTAGTACACTGAAGTGACAAACAGTCAAACACCTTGGTCTGACATCTAACATCTCCTCCTGAAAAGCGTAATTAAATGTAATTTCTGACTCCGTGGAGCTTTCCATAGAGTCAAGAACACCAAATCGGAGTTCAAAGCGAAGAAGATATGACCTTCGGAAGTTGGGAGGTCATGCGTATGATCAACTTTTCGCGAAACGGCGGCTGGCGGCGACCGCAGCGTTCGGGGCGACCCAGCGTTTGGACGTTACGTGGATGACCGCGTTGGGCGACCCTTGTTGGGCGACCCTTTGTTTAGCGACCAGCGACTGGCGCCGCGTTGGGCGAATACGCGTTTGCGACCAGCGTTGGGCGACCCTTGTTGAAAGCGACCCTTTGTTGGGCGACCCGCGTTTGAAAGCGGAAGAAGCCATTTGTTTGTGGCGACCCGGCTGCGATCCGGGCGACCACTGTTGAGCGACCCTTTGTTTAACCACTCACCCATTTGACTGTTCTGAGTAAAAAAGACCATAGCAGTACGCAAGTGAATTGAGAAATTAAAGCTAACATCATTCATTGATGTGGCTCTAATTCCTGGAAGGACTTCATCTATGGCTTTGACTACGGCCCACCCGAAACCAGTTTCTAAGGTTGGTTTAGTTGACCCAGTTAGGCAGAGGAAGCCCATTTGACCAGATTTAGCTGGTGATATCGTAAAAGGACTATACAAAACTTGAGTCTACCAGGGTCAAGTCGAAATTCAAAGCCCTAAAGTCTACAGAGGCTGGTGATTGTGAAACACAATTTACTAGAAGGACACCTTCTTGATTTCCCTTCACTTCATTGCCCAATCAGCTCTAAGGGTTTGTTTGGTTGCATACTTTACCACAATGTGGCGGCTTCCCATGGTTTAAATGCAACCAAACTTTCCCTAAGGCGAATGACCACCCAACAATCCTTAGGGTGAAGACGACCAAATGGAAGACCTCATGGGTTTGTGAGAGTCCGAGTTCGGTCTCACAGCACATATCTTGTCACTGGAAGGACTTCCCACCAAAATTAACCAACCAGGAGGACCTCTGAATCGTCGTCGTGAAAATCTGAGAGAGGAGAAGGTGGGCCTCTCTATATCTAACTCTCCCTTTTCTATTTTCCTTTTCCCAACATGGATAATAGCCCAATGCATTCGATTTTTACAAGAAAGGAGGAAGCTTCCTCCCACTTTCCCTTGATTTTTCTTCTTTTTCTTTATTTCTTTTTATATTTAAATTCCCTCATTTCTCTATTATTCTTCATTTAAGTCTCTATTTTCACTTAGACATATAAACTTATTTACAATTGACCCTTAGCAGGCCCCAGTTTACAATTTCCATATTTTAACTTTCCTTTGAGTTTATTTACGGATTGATAATCATTTAATCAATATTCATCTAAAAAATTTCCGGAGAAAATACCAAGTTGGCTCCTTTATACCGAATATATAAGAATTTTATTATAAAATTTTAGGGTATTTTTGAGGTTCAACTCTCCCAGCAATAAAATTTCGTCCTCGAGTACCTTGGTCTTGATTCACGGGATCACTGTTTGCGCATGGTTTCCTCACTTTCCCAAGTGAAGCTAGCCCGGGTCTTATGGTTTCTCACAGCACCTTGACTAACGGAATCTTCTTGTTAAAGTAATTTCAATACACTTCACGAGCCAAAATCTTTGCAACTCTTCTTCATCGTCAAATCGACTCGGCTCAATTGTCTCGAAGAGACTACATGTGGCGAATACGATCGGTACCTCCGTAGCATGGACACGTGAAGCATCATGGATCTTTTTCCAAGTCGGTAATGCCAATCTGTATGCCGGTCCCCTTTCTTAATCACTTCGCGGGCGATAAATCACAGAAACTCCAGCACCTTTTCCCCGAATCTCATCGCTTCTTCAAGGCGTCACTTTCAAAAACACCTTTCGCGATCTCATATCGAGATATCAACACTCTGCTTTTCATGTCGGCATATGATTTACGTCTATCGGTGGCACCTTCAATCTTTCTCTTATCATTTCACTTTTCTTAGTCTCTGTATCAAGTGCAGACATTACTTTCTTTTATCAATTCAGTCCAACACAGCGATTGTTCTACATTTTCTCCCATAAAGCCTCATAGGCGCCATTCCCATACTTGATTGGGAAGCTGTTGTTGTACCTAAATTAAGCTAAACAATGTATTAGATCTGACTACCCTCAAGGATCGATCCACCTGACTCATAACATATCTTGGGAATGCAGATCCTCTCTCGAATGTCCATCCGTTTGTGTGGGTGGAACGCGGTACTAAATTCGATGAGTGCCGAGGCCTCTTGTAATTTCCCCCAAAATCTCAGTAACCTCGAGGATCTCGGTCTAAAATAATGGATACGGGAATCCCATTATGCAGAACTATTTCCTTGATGCCTCCTCTGACTCTGCTGGCTTTGTCAAGTGAATGGTCGGTTCTCAGCTGACAGGAAGTGGTGACTTGGTCGTCGGTCTCTCTGATGGCGGAGTCAAGCCTTCTCCTATCGTAGTAGCCTTAAAATCCATGGTGATTAGGTCCATTTTCGGCTCCGTATTTTGATAGAGTACGATAATCACGAAGGAACTTGATGCTCGCCTTTACTCTTGTACAAACACTTGGCTACAAATTAGACACATCTTTTCATCGGGACCACGGAGCTGACATTTTAAATCTCGATACATATTTGTGCTCTGGATGGATGAAGATCCAGCTATGTGCATGTTTAATATGGATTTCACCGAATCATTTACAATCGGGTACACATACCCGATCCTTATATCTGAAACTCCATTTTTCGTTCCTTTGTGAACTCGGTTTCTTTACCATTTCGATCTGATTTATGGTGGCGAAATTTTCTCATCTTTTCTTGCGTGCTCCTTTTTCGATTTCAACAAACTCCGGTCTTGCTATCGCTCACGCCTCGGTACCATCGTCCTTATAATGACAAATGGGCATTCAACGTGAAGCGTTCATGACTTTCTACTCAAGCGTCGGCCACTACATTGGCGCACCGAGGTGATAGTCAATCACGCGGTCATAATCTTTTATCGGTTCCATCATCTCCATTTGCCTCGAAGTTAAGGCTCATTGTGAGGGCAAATACTTAAACTCTTATGATCAGTGCACATTATTACTTCTCTCCATACAAATAATGTCTCCAAATTTTCAGCGCAAATACAATTACGGCTAATTCCAAATCATCATGGGTGGTTCTTTCATCTTTGGCTGGCGTGAAGCATAGGCTACCACTTGCCACTCTTGCATTAGGACAGTCGAGTCCATTTGCTTGGCGCATCACTAAAAAATCATATTCTCCTCGCCGGTCGGTTAGGAGTAAAACTAGAACCTCGGTTAAGTAACTCAACTTATCAAAACACTGACAATTTTCCTCCATTCATACTTTTACATTTTAAGACGATCTAGTCATCGAGCTGCGGAGTCATGAAAAACATACTTGTGAATCTTACGTAGTATCTGCTAGTCCCGGGAAACTACGCATACCATAACATTTCTAGGTGGCTTCCGTTCATGACCCTTTATTTTCTTTGGATCCTCAGATTCCTTCTTTCGATACTAAATGCCCGAAAAGGACACTTCATTCTTCCAAAACTCACACTTGCTGAGTTTGCATGCAGTGCTCTTTTCTCAAAGTCTACAACACTACTCTGGGTGTGTGTCGCCATTCTCTGATCTTTTGAATACACAAGAATGTCGTCTATGAACTTTTCGACAAACTGATCCACATCACGATTCGGAAAACACGATTCATTAGGTCCGTGAAAGCGTGGGCATTTGTCAATCAAGCGGCATTACGGGAACTCATAATGTCATATGCATCCCTAAATCTTTAGTCTTATGCACATCTATCTTTAATTCTCAATTAATTGATACCGGATGTAGAATGATCATTTTTGAAGAATATTTGCACCTTTCGAATGGTCAAGCAGATCATCAATTAAGTCATGGATGCTTTATTCTTTACCATTAACTTGTTGATTATGCGCCAATCGATACATGCGAAGTGTGCCGTCTTTCTTTTAGCAAAAGCCGCGGGAGCTCCCATGGTGATACACTTGGTCTAATAAACCTTTTTCTAAGTAGTTCTTGCAATTGCAATTTCATTCCTTTAGCTCACAGTAGAGCCGATACGTAAGTGTAATGGATGCAGTGTGGCACAGTACAAATCAATAACAAACTCAATCTCCACAGTGTACAGAGGCAATCCTAGTAACTCTTACGGAAACACGTCCAGAAAGTCGCTAACAGTAGGGATATCGGATACAAACCTTGCCTTTTAAAGTATTAATCACATAAGCAGTAGGCTGCCTCCTTTAAGCGCCATTGTTTGCCAATGGGCTGCGGATATCACATTAGATAGGTGATTTGACCTCTCACCGATGAAAGTTACTTCATCTTCATTCGGTGTCCTCAAGGTCACTCTTTTCATTTTATAGTCAACTATCGCTCGGTGTTGGGACAACCAATCCATCCCCGATATCACGTCAAACTCCACAGAAGGATAACTCGAATCAAATCTCCAAAAATTCATGCTCGTATTTTGATGGGACCAATCTCTATAGACTGCAACCACAGCCAACACTACTGGCTCGCGGGTTCGTCACCAGATGTCATACTCGGTTTCACTTCACCGACAATTTACCTAAGTTGGGTATGTCGGTACATATGTATGAATGGTGATCCACTGGATACATCAGTACATGCATATGGCTGTAAAGATAGTAAAATTAAAAATTACCGACTATCACGTGGGCGTCGGTATCTTCTTTGCTTTCGTACGCAGCCTTTAAATGGGCGTTTCTTCTTGCCACTGGCGTTTATCGCCAATCTTCAGTTTTCGGTGATCGGCAACACTCTTATTTGCCTTTTATCTACCAAGTTCTGTACCCAGTTCTAAAGTCTTAATGAAACGAGCTCTAGAACAATCTCTTGCTCTATGCTCTTTGGATCCCTGAATCAAACAAGCACTGTAAGTCTCCAACATTCTCTTTTATGATTTCTCCCACAGCTGGGGCAATGAGAGCAATCGTCTCTAAGAGGACCTCTGGTGTACTCGTGGCAGCGATTGTTAGTGAGTAGTATTCCTTCCAGTTTGACTATGGAAACTGTTTTTAGACCTGTGGTCCCTGAATTTCTTCCCTTTGTTGTTGCGAAACCCAGGATGACACGGATTTTCTTTCATCATCCTTTCTCTTTCTCTTTCTTTACTCTTTCCACATTCAGACCCATACCATCACAATTTGGAGAAATCCTCATGGCAAAATCTTTGTGACATGGGCTCGAATATCAGTCATTAAAGTAGATCTTGAACCTACGGCACTTTTCTTCCTCACTCATGAAGTATCTGGGGAGCATACTTTTTCAACCGGGTAAATTCTCTTTTTGATATTCGGTCACACTCATCATCTCTGCTTGGTGTTATGAAACTCCGTCTCATGTTGTTAAGATAAATAAACACACATTAACCTAACTCATCGAGAAGAACTCCCATGTAACTCTCTACGTTAGTGCGATCCTAGTCACGGGAAACCCCTGCGATAAGCCTCATCTGTGACGACCGGTGCTTTGTTCAACTTCTCTTGTTATTTAGAAATGCATTTGCACAAGCATTCGCTCGATTCTCGAGCCAATTTACCATAGAAGGCTCATCTCTTTCTTTCCCCTTAAAATCTACAATTCGGTACGCACCCGTTCTCTCGATGGCTGATCGCTTAAAGACAATTGCGGTACGGTTGCGAAGCTCTTTGCAATATTTGAACTAGTTGTTGGAGGAACCTTCCAAAAATACCTCCTGTCTTCATTCTGGTTCATTCATTGGTGGAGCGCGGATGCCTTGCACCTCCCTTTCATGAGATTTGTGCAGGCGAATCCTGTCGTCTGACCCAAGAAGAGCCGAATCGTCATATATCCTAATGGACTAAAATGGATTCCGTGCGAGGAGTCATGTGTGTTATATGCAATTAAGTATATTGACTAATTTCAAATGTTTTTTGACTAATTTAGATGAACTTTGTAGACCAACTAAACTGGGGCTGTGCAAACTAAAAGTTGTAGGACCCACCTGCAGGCTGAGCCCCATTTGGGCGGATCCGAGCAGGTCCAGGGATGCCACTAAAATCACTCAATCATTCAAAATCATATCTTTGCGGAGGCGATTTCAAAATTTGGTCAAGCCAGTAAACATTTATATTTTAACAAAATACATTTACAATGAGAGCATTCGAAGCCTTTTCAAAATGATTTATAAAATAGATGTTCGGAGTTCATTGTTTCTACCTAATATCCATATCAAAAGAAAACATGAAATGGTGCGGCTAATACGGGTATAAAATTTCTTTCTTTATGACTCGGCTCCTCGATCTTGGGTACTTTTGATGCTATCTATAAAGCAGTGCACTGTTGATAAAACAATACGCTAAGCATTTTATACTTAAGTGTTTAACTACAAATCATTCCTCGATTTATTAAATCGATATTCAATTAATAATTCGAACTTTCAAATCTTTTGGATGATCGGTATAAATATAATACATATACTTTGTATATATATATAATTAGTTATAGTTCCTTGATCATCCCCAATACACTTTCATATTGATATCTCACAATCTCTCAAATCAATTCAAATATACAAATTCAGTTCAGTTCTGCTGATTCCGTTCAATTACGAAAATCAATTCGAGTTATGAAAATCAATTGATTATGCCAATCAATTCGGTTAGTAATCCATTTCAATTGTGCGATGCAATTCAGTTATGTAAGATTTAACCTATGTCTTCGATATCTGGGATATCGAGTCACCGGCACGGTTGTGGGGCTGCGGGACCGGTATCACGACGGTTTATAACCTGATCTGGTCGGTGACTGTTGGGCTGGTTATAAACGTCAAATCGTCGAACACTACAAATCACGGTCCGTGGTACGCTGGCGGGGGTGACACATCAGTTCGCGATCTTGCTGTTGACCTATTGGGCGCCGCAATCTATCCTTAATCGGATAAACGGTTGACATTCTAATGGGCGTTCCGTCACTATAGAAAAATATAGTACAATATATGCGCTTGTATAAACAGTTTATTTTCAATAATCATGCAAATTTTATATCTGACATTTAATCACTTATAAATCAGTGTCGATTGATATCTTTTAGAACAAGCATTACAAAAGCGAAGCGAGGAATAGGAGTTGGTAGGGCTTAAAACATTTCAAACTTAGAACAGGGCGGATTGGAAGGGCTGGAAGCAAAAATCTTTTTGCTTTGATTCCAATCCTTGAATCTCGATGATTATGTATGCCTCTTGATTTATTCAAAACCATTAAAGACTTCATCTTCTTAACCGTATAATGGTTTTGTTAGTTGTTTTCAAGTTATTATGAGTTCCATTTTAAACAAACTATATAGATGGATTCTTGACTCAATGGGCTCATAGAGTCAAAGAACACCAGATAGGAGTTCGGTTGAAGGGTTCATGAAGCCTTAGGAGACTGGAGGTGTCATGATGACTTTGACAGTGACCTGTTGGTAGAGTACTGTGATGAACGACTTCAGTCAACGCCTTAGTGAGCAATCTCGTATCTCCTCGGGCATATCAGTACATTCTTGACTCCATGGAGAAAACTCCCATGAGTCGAACACTAATCGGAGTTGAAGCGAAGGAGATATGACCTTCAAGGTTGGAATTCATCGTGATCAACTTTGTGGTGATACGGCGACGAATTTGCGCAGTGACGAGCTCGGTCAATCACCTTAGTACGACATCAACATCCTCCTCAAGGCATATTAATGTATTCTTTCTTGACTCCATAAACTCATGGTCAAGAACATGACTGAGTTCAAGCGGAGGAGATGTGACCTTTAAGTTGGAGTCATCACGTGGTCAACTTTGACGAGTGATCACGAGTGACGAGCTGCCCCAGAGTGACGATCGACCAAACCTTGATGCGACGTCAACATCTATATAGGCATATTAATGTATTCTTTGACTCCGCGGAGCGCGGCGGGATCCCCGACACCCAAATGAGTTCAAACACGGAACGGCGACTTTCGGGGTTGGGTCATGCGTGGTCAGCACAGCGGCGACCGTGACGACCCGCTGATGGGCGACCCGCTGTTGGGCGATACTTGTTTGGCGACGATGTTGGGCGATACTTGTTTAGCGACCAACATTTGGGCGACCCCGGCGACCGGGCGTGCCCCGTGGTTGGGACGCGCTGTTTGGCGATAGCGTTTGGGACCACTATTGGGCGACCAACTTTGTTGGCGACCAGCATTTGGCGACCAGCGTTGGACGACCACTATTGGGCGACCAACGTTTGGCGATCCTTGTTTGCGACCTCACCACGTTCGACATTCGAGGCAAAGGACACCATAGCAGTTCTCTGAAGTCGAATTGAGAAATTAAAGCCTAACATCAGTTCATTGATGTGGCTGATCCTGAGAAGGACTTACTTCCATTATCTTTGTTTCTGACCCAAAACCCGTTCTAAGGTTTGGCTGGTGACTGAGTGGCGAAGCCCGGCCCGACCAGATTTAGGCAAGACTGACCTCGATGGGACTGTGCTTAGTCTACAGAGGCCAAATCGAGAAATTCAAAAGCCTAACATCCAAGCTAATTGATGTGGCTACAATTACTAAGAAGGGCCTTTTCTCAATTTCCCTTCACTTAGGTACTCAAAAATCAGCTCTGGGGTTCGGCTGGCTGCGCGCTGCACAATGTGGCGGCTTCCCATGGTTTAAAATGCAACCAAACCCTAAGGCCGGATGACCTGTGATCCTTAGGGTGAAGGCGACTCAAGTAGGAAGACACCGCTCATGGGTTTAATCAGGAGTCGGTTCAGTCTTCACTTGTAGCCTCATGTCACTGGAAAGGACTTCCCTCGTCTTAGGAGACCTGCAGTCCGTCGTCGGAAAAATCTAGAGAAGAAGGTGGAGCCTCTCTTTCTCTAACTCTCCCCTTTTTCTTCCTTTTCTTATGGATCCTCTTAATTGTATTTTACAAAGGAGAAACTTCCTCCTTTTCCTCTTTTTGTACACTTTCCTTGATTTTTCTTTCTTTATTTCTTTTTATATTTAGGTCCTACTCATTTCTCTATTATTCTTCATTTAAGTCTCTCTATTTTCAACTAGACATATAAACTTATTTACAATTGACCCTTAGGCCCCCATTTTACAATTTCATATTTTCTCTTTTCACTTGGGTTTATTTACGGATTCAATAATCCATTTAATCAATATTCATCTAAAAATTTCAGCGAAACTATACAGATTAGCTCTTATGAATGTATAAGAATTTTATTATAAAAATTTTAGGGTATTTTTGGGGCGTGCGGCTATTCCGACCTCATACATACCAACATACAATTTAATGTAATTTCCAACACAAAACGGCCCAATGGAGTTTGGACATCACGAGACCGATCCAAAAGTCTCCAAAAATTTCCAACATTCCCACCTTGGTTTTAAAATCAGTGGCATTCATTGTATATCTGCTTTGTCATGGCATAATCACTGTTAGCCACCCAAGCAGTCCGTGGCTTGATCGACTGGCCCCAGCAAATTTGCAGGTTCATAAATTCAATATTCGGTCCCGAGTTTTGGGACGATCGGCGCTCGATCGTTGACCTCAATCCAACGAGGAAACATTATAAACACTTAAATAAAGTTTAAAAACCAGTAGGATAAATCCCTTACCTTCACGAGTTTGTGAAACTCCTTAATCTGTGCCACGCGGCCTTCCTCAATCGTAGAACAACTTTGCCTTTGCACTCCATCGAATCAGATGGATCTGCGAAAATCTAGAGAGAAGGAGGGTCCTTCTCTCTAAAGTGATCACATTTCAGCCACTGCATCATCTGGTTCTCCCCCCCTGCACGTTTGGTGTTTTTAACTTTTGGAGAAGACAATCACTATTGCCTCTTTTGTCTTTTTCCTTTTAAACTTTCAAATAATGACATCTATGTCCCCTTTGCTTGGATTTTGACACGTGGCACAATCTGGCCGTCCGTTTCCATCATTTCTCTACTCATGTAGCATGTGTCACATGATTACATGTTATATGTGAAACTTTTGTGAAGCCAGGCATTAGACACTGGCACGAAAGCGTGGTACTCGAAAAAGCGTGCCAACTCATTGTCTCGGAATTCGAAATTAAGCGTGTTAGCTAGATTTGCGAGATGATTCCAACGGTGAATCTGTTCATCGTGAGATCTAGAAGAGCTGGAGACAGATTTTTTAAGACCTAAGTGCGATTTTGGCGGTGAAAATTTCGGGTGTCTTTGAAAGATGGATTTAGGGAGGGTTTATTGAAGAAAATTGGTGAAATTATGGTAAAAATGCGCGCGCCCCAATTCCGGGGTCCCGGGTTTGACCACCAAACTCGACTGCGGAATACTTATGTCTGTCTCATGAGACCTATGCATAGTAAAATGGCCACATTGGCCCATACATCACCTCACAAAAATGTATTTTATACAAAGGTCATTTTCAATTATCCCAAAACCGGGTCTTTTACCCAAATTTTTACAAATACATAACAAAATGGCATATATGGCCATTTCTTCGTCTCTAAGACCTCGGATGCGTCTCGTCCCGAGTGAACCTTAAATGGATAATTTTCCCTCGACGGGGTGACGATGCTCGAGTAATTGGAATTATCCTACATGGGTTACTCCCCGTAAGTGCATATCTGATTCAACATACCATGATTAATTATAATTGATACATATAATTCTCCTCCGTACTGACCAGTATTAATAGCTATATCTGACATACGCCACTTGAGTCATATTCACCTTTGCATAACATTCACACAAGCCATGACTTTAACAAGGTCACAATCTTGGACCCATTAAGCAATTTACCTCACGACTTTTCACAATCATGAACGAGTTTGGTTCCAAATCATCATTACAACATCAAACAACCATAAAACCTAGAAACTTTGGTTTCCGGTTCAAACCCGACCCACCAGTCTTGGGCGTGTGAAGCGATATAGAAATCCTCTATCCTTCGGTCCCAAGTTTTTTTGGAACTAAACCATATGGCTTTCATGGCCTCCCATAGATAGCCAATACCATACCCGATACCATAGCTACAACGCTTACCATGCAATGGAGTGTCATATCGGCTATTCACCTCTACATAACCATACAGCTTTGCACACTTGGTACAAAACATAGATTTTCAACGAAGTGCCAGTCACCTACTGCCATCTAAAGGCACATATTTGAAATCTTGACTCAATGGGCTTTCCATAGAGTCCAAGAACACCTGAAACGGAGTTCGGACGAAGAAGTTATGACCTTCATAAGTTGGATTCCTTGTAGGTGGCGACCACCCAGTGACCTGCCGACCTATCCTATCGACCTGGCATGACGTAACTCCAGGACCCAATTCCCTCCACAGAACATGGCTGGAATCTTGACTCAATGAGCTGCAGAGTCGAGAACACTTTGAAACGGAGTTTAGGCGAAGAAGTTATGACCTTAGAAGTTGGAGGTCTGATGTGACCAGCCAAAAGCTAACCTGATTTGTCGAGCTGACCTGACCTTCCCGAGCTCTGACCTGGCACCCCTGTCCTCACAGGAATATTAATGGAATCTTGACTCAGTATTGGAGCTTCTCCTTTGCGCGGGATCCACGACACTTCCGGCAGTTCGGACGAAGAAGTTATGACCTTAGAGTTGGAGGTCACACGTAATCAAACCAGTAGAAATTGACCTAACTTGCCCGGTGACCTGACCTGCCCGAGCTCGAGGTGACACCACTTTCCTCCACAAGAATGAATGGAATCTGACTCAATGGTCTTTCCATAAGGACCAGAACACCCGAACGGAGTTCGACGAAGAAGTTATGACCTTCTGAAGTTGGAGGTCACACATCGATCAAACCAGTCGAGGCGACGACTTACAAAGGCGGCTTGACCTGCCCAAAAACTCGACCCGACACCTTTATCCTCCACGGGAATATGAATGGAATCTTGACTCAGCGATTTCCATAGAGACAGGGCTTTACCCTAAACGGAGTTCGGACGAGATTGCGACCTTAGAAGTTGGAGGTCTGCGTAGTCAAACGGGCGGTGTTTGGCGACTTACTGAGCTCGTCCCTAACACCCACTATCCTCCACGATTGCCTCGATTGGAATCTTGACTCAATGGGCTTTCCATAGAGTCTAGAACCGTGAACGGAGTTGAACGAAGATAATAGCCGTCAGAAGTTGGAGGCCTGTATCAGTCAGTTTGGCGGCGACCTCACGGCTTAGCTAACCTCGATGGTGACCTGCGGTGGCCACGACCTCTGGCGGTGACCTCGCGGTGACCTCTGGCGACCTCTGAGGTTGACCTCTACAAAGTGACCTCTCTCCTATTAGGCGACGGGGTAAAGACCATAACTTGGTCTCTGAGGTCAGGACAGAGAGAGAGGGAGGAGGGGAGGAGAAATTGGCTTCAACATCAAAGTTCAGCGATGTATTACCATTACCGAGAAGGGCCCTTTGCAAAAATTTCCTTTTTTTCCCACCCATAAACCAGTTCTAAATTCTGGTTCATGTATCTTACCACAATAATGGCGACTTCTCATGGTTCAAGAAATACAACTAGCCAGGCTACCCTTAGGCGAAACTGACAACCACACAACCCTTAGGGTGAAAGTAACCAAAGTAGGGAAGACACACCTCTTGGAGTTTGTCGAAACTCCACAGATTAGGTCTCTGCGAAGCCCTTCTTTGTGAGGATGAACTCTTCCTCTTGCTCAGCATAGACTAATCGGTCGATGCGAAATTTAAGAAGAGAGAAGGTGAGTCTCTATCTCTAAACTCTCTCAGCACTTTCAAATCTGGTTTGCCTTTCCATCTCCCTCTCTCCCAACCGGTTGGGAGAAGATAGAGGTCAAGTGAGATGTCCTCTCACTTGCCCACTTAATCCAATTCCTAAGTGGCTCTTGGATTACCCACTATCCCCACCTTATCCATCTACCTTGGATTTCCCTCAATCATGCGTTGCCACATTTCCATGTGGGTCCCACACTTGAGCTCAGTCCCAGTGATTCCAGCTTTGACCGTGGCACGCTGTGAGCCACTCAAAATGCTTAGTGTCCCCATACGCTCATTAACTACCGAAAAAGCGTGCAAATTCCAGTCTCAAAATTTGACTAAGAATTTGGCGGTGGTAGCCGAATTCGCGAGGCGATTCCATGATGAAGTCCGTTTGTCATCGAAATCTAGAAATTCAGGATTTTGACCAAAATTACTGTTTTACCTTTTTTAGAAAATTAAATTTTCTCGGGGTTTCTGTGATCTACATTTCTGGCGGGCTCCCGCGCTGGTACCGATGCAGTGAATTACTGGTACCATTGTGCGAAGGAGATTTGGTCTCGGTACCAAATTAGGTCTGCCGGTACCCATTGTGAAGAGGATAATCCGGTCTGATGTTTCAACGACCACGATTTTGTACCCTTGCATTGTTAAGCGGTCGTACACCGATAGTAAAGGAACCTAATAAACGATAATGGGGTTCAAATATGAATGAAATTAAGTAAACATAGCATGCTGCCATCGGCGATATTAGTTAAGTGAGCTAGATGGCGGTTATTAAATGTGATGTGTGTAGTTTACTAGGCTGAGTGAGGGATCACTAACCTAGGACCGAGATTGAAGACAAGGCAAAAAGAAAGAGATAGATTGGTTTGTTCTATCTTCTACTATTCTCATTTCAAGATTTGAAATGTTTGTTCTTTGTTTTAATTGATTTGAAGCGATTTTATTGTGAAATGTTTGCATATGAAAATTGCATGAGTATTGAAAATGAATTATTTATACAAATGTACATATGATAATGTATTTTTCTATAAAGGATTTGAACACTCTTAATAGAATGTTAACCGTTTAATTCGCATTAAGGATATATTGGTATCTGTCTGGTCGGAGTCGCGATCTGCAGTGAACAAGCGTATTGATGTGTCACTCCGTCCGGCGACGGGCGGTGTCGGTAGTGTTGTAGTGATTTTAATAACCGATTGGATGTGGAGACTGACAGGCGTGTTGCAAAACAAATGTTTATATCTGGGCGCCCTCATTGGCAAGGACGTGCGATCGTTTCCGTTGTACTGCCGCAGAAACGCAGTTTAGAACGTTAGAGGCGCCAGCGGGTGACTTTGGGTGTTAACATGTAAGGAATTGAAAAGCATGATCGCAAATTGAAATGAAAGAGCATTGTAGAAATGCTGATTTTGTTATAAGCGGTTTTTATAACATATGAAAGTGTATATTTGGATAATCAATGAATACGTAAATGATTGTATATGAAATAGCATATGTATTGTAGTGACTGAATGTCAGGAAAAAAGGATGCAGGAACTTTGTGTAATAGATTGTATGATTTGACTTAAATTGAAGCAGGAAGATGGTTTTGTATAGAACCACTAAGCATGAAAATGTAGCGTATTGTTTATCAATGCCGGAGTGCCGGGTGATAGACGGTGATTGAGGCGGACTCGAGGTCGAGGCTCAAAGTCATTCGAAAGTTCACGAAGTATGCTCAGTCACATGCATCCTCCACCATTTTTAGCATGACATTGTTTGTAAACAAAAAGAGGTTCAACTCTAAATTATTTTGTACCTATATCTCATCTGATTTTGGATATTATATTGCTAAATGTATAACATGCGCAGGTTGTTCTCCATCATTTGTAAAGGAATTGCATTGGTGCAAATGTTGAACTTGAGTGAAGATGTAAGATTGGGACACCAAGCGATTTATATTGATTACAGGTGTTTTGATAAATGATTTTGATAAAGTGATATAGTGGTATCATAGCATCCCAGATCCGGTTCAGACCTGCCAATCGGGTTGGACCGAAAAGGGGTGCTACAGATATTGATGAATATATAAAATACTCATTTTAGCCTTATGTTTTTCTTAGTTTTTAGTATTGTTTATGTTAGATAAGTGCCCTAATTCCATAAATGTCCATCTTTATGATTAAGTTAACCATTTTGTGGAGATTGTGGCAGGGGTGGAGTGAAAGCAAGCGAAAAAGTGGAAAATCAGAAACCTTTGCTACAACGTGCAGCTGGAGACTCTGTGTTTGTGGTTTCAACTTTAGATGATCCTAAATGGATCTGATAGATACTATGGATTGATGGAGAGACTTTAAGCTTTCCAGAGACCTTATTCACTCAGTTGAATTTCACGATAGTCAAGCTGAAGAAGCTTGCTGGAAATTGAAGGAAGAAGAAGAGAGCTCGAGAAGTGACTAGTTGGATAATTTTGTAAATTCAGTCTTTATCCTTGTCATTTCTAAAATTCTTTCTAGTCATATCTAGGGTACAGTACCTGACTTTCCAACGAGTCCAAGAACACCAAATTTAGAGTCCGAATGAAGAAGTTATACAAGTTGCATTAACTGGAAGATGTTGTGCCCAGCCATTGTCTTGGAGTGTTTGGCATGTGTGAAATTGCCGCTCCACGGCGAGGCGGCCCCGGCTCGCTACAGCATGACAGAGAACGTTTAGTGATTTTGGGTGGAACTGTAAGAGAGGTTATAAATAGAAGATCTCGAGGGGCAGTATGGGGGATAGAAGGAGGCCGAGAGGCTGTGAGTTCGTGATCGGGGTTGATCAGGCGGGCTGGTTTTGAGAACCACGAAGGTTGACGGTGGCGAGAAAAAAAGGAGGCAGCCCAGTTCTTGGATCGAGACATCGTGTGCACCTTAGTTTCTTTATTTCCTTCTCTACACACTAAATGATTCTGAATCTTATGGCTGTACCGAATACCATTATGTTTGGACATTACAGGGTTTTGACGTAGCCTCGCTCACCTTTTGATGGATGTTTGGTATTGTTTTATTAATTATACTATTTATTCTATCCACCCCACTTGCTCTATTTTATGACATTTACATGGTAGTATTTGGCAGCGTGTTGTTTTGTAGGGTCGAGATGAGAGATGGTGACCCCAAGGATATGGTGAAGGTAACACTTGGTCAATGATGAATATAGATATTCAGTTCAAGTTAACATTGAGTAGGAGTTTAGTTTATACATTTTGAAGTCCAGGGTTGAAGCAGAGATGCAATATACCCTACTGGCTAGATAGGCAGTTATATCTCGAGAAAGAATATCTTATAGGCATAATCAACCCACCAGTGTGAGTTTATTGGTGTACTGGATGAAATAATCTATCTAGAGTATAGATCCGTAGTGTAGTGAGTAAAGCGCTGTACGATTATCAGTGTTTAGCAAACATCGTAGGATTAATTTTTCTTTTTGTTAATCGAAATTCATTACAATTGTAGGTGAATATCCCAAAGCGTCGATTTAATGAAGCCTGGCACCTTCTCTTTTATTGGGACAACAATTGACTAGCCATTATACTACGTAAACTCGTGTTGCTTTCAGGCATACATTTATGAATTTATACACTGTTGGCGCGGTCGGATACCTTTATGTAATCACTAGGAATTGTTGACTTCCTTTCATGAGTAGATCGTCTTAATGTTGGACCATCTTCTCCCTGATGAGCTTGTGGTTTCTTGTGTTTGTTCAAGATTAACATTAATTAATTCTAAATTTGTTGGTTCAGTGGAAGGTTCTCCATTGTTTATTTGGAACTTGATGGTTATTTGTTTAACACTAATTGGTCCTTGAGGAGTGTTATGAACCATAACCAATCTATCATATGATGAGGAAGGTTGAGTTTCTATATGATCGTGAACAATAATTAAATCCCTGAATCAATCCCTTCTACTAATCATGTCATTTTCAAGAAACTTGGCGTTTCGTAATTTCACAAATCCTGGTCGAGATAAGGATGAATGATAAAATCGATAACCCTTGAACGTTGGCGCATGATGAAGAAACCACTAAGTGTCCTTGGGTCTAGCTTCTTCTCATGTGGATTATATATTATGACTTCAAATAGATACTCCCAATCGCATATGTCGCAAACTTAATTTCCAGCCTTTCCATAACTCAAAAGGTATCCTTGGGACAACCTTAGTTGAAACACGGTTTAATATATATATATATATGTGTGTGTGTGTGTGTGTGTGTATGTGTTGCCTTCTTAAGTGTGTAAGTCCACAAAAACTTAGGAAGATTGGAGTTGCTAAGCATATATATATGTGTGTGTGTGTGTGTGTGTGTGTGTTGACGTCTTAAGTGTGTCAGTCCACAAAAACTTAGGAAGATTAGAGTTTCTAAGCATACTCCACACCATGTCCACTAAAGTTCGGTTTCTTCTTTTTGCTACACCATTTTAGTTCAAAGAACCAGATATAATGTGTTGAACATTATCTGGGCCTCTTGAAGAAACTTGTGAAGGACGATTTGTCCATTCTCAATGTATCTATCCATAATATTCACCGCATTAATAGAATCTCACTATTTGTATTTAGCTACCAGCATTGGTTTTCAACTTCAGCCTTAAAGACTTTGAAGGCATCGATGCTTCATACTTGATATGGAAGCAACTACACATACATATATTGTGGTAATCATCAGTAAGTGATGGAAATATTCATTGACATATCCATATCCCCGGACAACATATGTCGGTATGCATGATTTAATATGTTCGAACTCATAACCTGGCATTCTTCATTGTTTGTCTGCTTCCCGCAATTTAGTCCACATGAGTCGAGGTGATTAATGAAGTACTAAGTACTCGTCTTTTACTAATCTGCAGTCTGTCCTATGGAGATATGACCTAATTTTTTATGTCATAACATAAAAGAATCCTCATTAATATTACATCTCTTGGTACCAATATGAACATGCAAATAATTATTATTAGCTTCATTTTGTAAAGAAATTCTTGATAGACCATCAACTAAAATACATATTCCAATATGATTTGATTTATGAAATAAGTTAAATACATTGTCTTGAAAAGTAAAAGAAAAAACTAATGGAACAAGTCTAGAAACATAAATCAAGTTTCGTGAGAAACTTGGTACATAAAGGTAATTTCCAAAACTAAACAAAGCCACTACTTAAGGTTAAAGCGCATGCCCCAATAGCCTCCACATGTGAGCCCATCTTATTGCCTGAAAAGATGCTTAGCTTACTTCCCATTGACTTCCTTAGGTTTTGCATGCCCTGCAAGGAATTTACAATATGGATTGTAGAACCATAATCAATCCACCAGGTGTTAACATTAACATTAACCATATTAGATTCATAACAAACAAAGGATGATAGATTACCTTTCTTCTCAATCCAATTTCTTGAATTTAGGACACCTTCATTCGTTCCTTCTTTTACAAAAGAAACTTATTTTCCTTTCAAGCACTAGCCCGAGGTATTCTACCTTTCCTCTTATGATTTGATTTAGAAGTGTAAGCCTGAGATGTGTCATTCCTTTTGTTCTTCCCATGAGTTGTAGCCAACATCTCACTTTCACCCAATTCCATGACGAACCTCTTTTCTTCTTGAACAAACATGGTCATTATTTCATTAATTGACCATTTGGCCTTATGTGTATTGTAAGAGATCCTAAAAGGTCTGCATTGATGAGGAAAAGTGTTCAGAATAAAGTGCACTAAGAAGGACTCTGACATATCTATCCCGATTTTTGAAGTTGAGCTTAAATGTCCCTCATTTGCATGATGTGCTCACGCACACCCCTAACATTTGTGATACGAATGGAAGAGAACTTAATTATCAGGGTACTTGTTAAAGCCTTGTCTGAAGTGATGAATTGTTTGTCAATGCCCTTTAACAAATCTTGGACCTTCTCATATTGCTCAATAGAACCCCTAATACTAGGAATGATTTTTGTCTTAATGAACATTATGTTGAATCGATTTGATCTCTCCCGTCACTCATGTAGCGCAACTTCAACAGGTGTGCTTTCTTGTGCCACTTCTGGTGCTTCTGATTTTCTAATGGCATAATCGATGTCCATATACCCTAGATGAAGGAGAATCCTTTATTTCCATACTTTATAGTTGTCACCCCTAAGTCTTGGAATTTCTAGGCTCATATCACAGGCAAGAAGTCGAGATATTGTAAAAGATCCAAAGCTTATGTTAATGGAGGCTTATATCACTAATTGCATGTGCTACCAATGTAAGACATGCACTATACTATATGTGATTTAATAAAGATTACTTGTGGGCAAAATCTTTATTTATTTAGTTGACTTTAACTTTATGATAGAAATTTCAAATTATTTAACTTTGATGATGGGTGAATAGTAATCATACGAATAGTGCTCCATGTTTATATACACTATGAAAGTCTCCAAGTAAGTGGAATACAATGTTCTTAATAACCACTTCAGTCTTGAGGCTCTTATCGCTCATAGGACTTTCCTGTATAGTTTATACAAGTTACCACTTAATGCTCCAAGGTTCCGAGATCACTGAGCGATCCAAAATTCATCCTTAAAGATAAAACTATCAAATTATGTACCAATTCATAATTATTGTGGGTAGATTATGAAAATAATATGATATTTCATCTTAATCAATTATATAAATATAACAAAATTTCATGTGGGATAAATTTCATTATATTAAGTATAATTAATTACAATTTTATGTCTTATTCTTTATGTGATCTTAACTTGATATATAATCTTAATTAAAGATGTTGTGGTTATTCTTTAATTAATTAAAATTATATTGATCAGTTGGACATGTTATAAGTCTTTAGTTGTGCTTTCTAACTTATGCACTAAACTTAAGTTTTATATATAAAATCAAATTTTATGAGAAAGTTTGGAGCTTTTTTCACAAATTTCTAAATATCTAAAACTACAGGATATAAATAAAATTTGTGAAAATTCTCAAAAAATTGATAAAAACTACATAATTAAATCATAATATTATGCTAAATAAACAAAATTGAATAATCAATTATAAATATTATGCACAAAATATTTTATACATAAGACAATTCAAACATAAGCATGAAAAATATAAAATATTCATGCATAAATAAAGCTTTAAAATTAATTAGTTATATTTTTAATGCTTAAATACTATTTGACCAATATATTAAATAATGCCCACAAATTAATAAGCGCATTTAGCATTCCAACTGCCAAGCCGGGCGGGCCTACCGAGCGTTAAGCCCGCGTCCTGGCTCGGGTCGAGCTTATAGGCCCGCTGGACAAATAACGGGCCGGCCTAGCCGACTTCAATTTTTAAGGCCCGTGGCCGCCCATTGGCTTTATGTCACGGCCTCGACGGCCCCCTGTCGGCCCCCACCGGCCCCCCCGTCGTGCCCCACTCCGCCCCCCGTCAGCCCCTGGGCTTGGGCCCCCCGTCGGGGCTCCCCGGGCCGGCCCCCCGCCGGCCCCCCGCCAGCCCCCGGCCCCTCCTTCCCCCTCTCCCCTCTCCCCGGCCCTCCCTCTCCCGCCCTTACCCCTTCCCCTCACCCCCTTGGCGGTCCCACCCCCACCCACCCACCTCCCTCCCTTTCCTCCCCTCTCCTCCTCCCCCCAAATACTAATCCAG
The DNA here is from genome assembly GCA_016808115.1 of Tetrastigma voinierianum. Classification (NCBI taxonomy): domain Eukaryota; kingdom Viridiplantae; phylum Streptophyta; class Magnoliopsida; order Vitales; family Vitaceae; genus Tetrastigma; species Tetrastigma voinierianum. The sequence goes on along the minus strand of JAEQBH010006311.1, from coordinate 195,688 downwards.
CCATATGACCGTCAATAATGTTCTACACTCCTCTCCCTCCCATTTTCTCACAGAATCTGGCCATACGACCGTTGCTCCTCTTTAATTTTTATTTTTTTTCACTCATTTTTCTCTATAAATACCACACAAATTTCTTAATTTTCATCAACTATCTCTTAATTTTTCATACTCTCTCCAAATTCACTTCTTTTTCACAATTTGCTCTCATATTCTTACCATTTTCTTCAATTGTTCTTCATATTACATGGTATTATCGGGTGGTACAACTGCCATCAGTGACTCCAATAGTTCGCATTTTAAAGAATTTCAAGCCGACTCTCTAATTGAGTAATATTTCTCCACCTCTATTTTTCTTATTTGTTTATTTTTATTTGATTATTATTTTATTTTTTAGTATAATATTTTATTAATACTTAATATGGATAGTGCATGTGCATCTTCTTTCTAGTCCATGTACATCATTAAGCAAAAAACTTAGTTCAAGTATATGTAAATTTTTTTGATAGAATAGAAATACTTTAGAAAATAATAAAAAGAAATAAAAGCAAATGTGAAATTTGTAGCAAACTTTAGCGGTGGATCAAATTTTACACAAGTCATTTAAAAGACAATGAACAATGTAAAATTAAGAATAATGTAGATATTAGAAATTATATAATAGGTAAAGATGAATGTGGAAATTTAAAAACATTTTCTACGATGAGTCCGTCATCGTAAAGGAATGGTTGATTACATAATAAGAGCCGAACAACCTTTAATATGATGGAAACCGATGATTATTCGTAAACAATTCAAATTGATTAACTTCTCAATTCAAAGGTTGGTCCGAAATATCATAAGAGATATTATGAAAAAATTTCAAACATAACGAGAAAATTTAAAACAATATTTTGCAAATTTTGAAGGAAAAATTTGTTTAACATCTGATATTTGGACATCTTTAATGCATAGAGGTTTTTTATGTATTACTGCTCATTATATAGATAGTGAATGGATGTTAAATAAAAGAATAATTTCATTTAAAACAATAAATAGTCCACATAATGGTACAAATATATCAACTTTAATAAATGATGAAATTAGATCGTATTCATGATAAAATATTTACAATAACATTTGATAATGCTTCAAATAATAATGTAGCAATACAAAGATTAAAAGATTTTGGCAAATAAACGATGATCATGCAAAATTATTTCAATGCACGCTATTAGCATTATTATTTTAAATTTGATTGTGTAAAAAGATGGACAAAACAAGTTGATAGCACATTAGAAAAATTAGAGACATTGCATATAATATTAACTGTTCTAAGCAAACATGAATTATTTTTTGATTGTTGCAAATTGCAAATATGAAAGAAAATATAAGTTTAGATATACCAACTAGATGGAATTCTACTTTATAAGCTTTTACAAAATATTACAAAATATAAAAGTAGTATTAATTATACGAAATGCAATTATCTAAGAATAATACATTAATGTAGATGTTGATGTATTAAATGATTATGATTGGCACATTACTTTAATTCTTCACGAGATCTTTTTGAAATTTTTAATACTTCAACAAATATTTTTTGTAGTGTGTATTATCCAACTTCACATCGGGTCATTATGCAAATAGCTAGTATTTATATGGTACCTCAAAATTATTTAAGTTATGGAATTTTAATGATACAATGCACAGATAGAAAATTAAAAAAATATTGTGAGAAATACCTTAATTTATTATATTGGTTTAGAATGTGGACCCTAGATTAAAATTTGATGCTTTAGATGAATGGCTGCCAATTATTTACAATGAAGATCAAATAAAAATTGGAAGAAATTAAAAAATGAAGTAAATTTATTATATATTTTATATAATATTTATAAAGAAAATATGGTATTATATTAGTTTGATAAAATATCATCCACCACAAGCTCCTCATCTTTTTTATAAAAGCCCTTTAGAAATGTTCAAAAGTAGAAAAGTAAATAACTAGTTCTCCAAATAATACAATAGATATATAGATAGATATCTCAGGTAGAAACAATTCCATTTGAAGATAATGAAGATTTTGGATATTTTTAGAATGGTGGAAAACAACAACAATTCCTATTATCTATTATTGCACATGATGTATTAACCGTGCCTGTGAGTACAGTCGCATCGGAAGCTGCTTTTAGTGTGGAAGAGGTTAGCAAAAGAGATGTAATTTGTCACCTCAAGCAATCTACAAGAGTATGTTTAAAAGATCGGAGTTTAGCACAAGAGATCGCATGATCATGTTCGAGAAGCTAGACTAGTGGCTGATACAGAGAACTTAAAAATATCAAGACATGAATGGATCCAAGATAGTTCCCCGTCACCAGAAAAAATAATGACAAAATATTTATCGAAATGTATGTCAGATTTTATTTTCTTACGGTCAGTAAAATGAAATGATCGACAGTCAGTAAAGTGCCAACCTAGTCATGTAATTATTTGTAGTGATGTAAACTTTTCAATTTTCATACATTTCTAAATGTAATTATATTTGATTAATAAAATTTTAAATGATGTATTTTTTATTTTGAATTGTTTTTAAACTTACTTTTTATTTAACTTTTGAATACAATTTAAATAAAAACCTACACGAGGGGTCGGGCTAGGTGGGCTTTAAGTGGGCTTTTAGATGGGCCTTCAAGGGCCTATAAACGGGGCTTTTAGGCCAAATTTTTCTAAACAGCTGGGCGGGCCTCCGGGTGGGCTGGCGGGCCTCCTGGCGCTCCCGGCGCCTCTAAACGAAGCCCGGGCGGCCCCTGCAAGCCTCACGACCCAAAGCCCATGATTCAGCCACTACGGGTCGGGTCACCGAATGAGCTCACAACTGCCCGCCTTTAATCCGGAAGCCTGTCGGGTTGGGCTCCGGGCTCGCCCGCTAAAGCCCCACGGCCGAGCCGGCCTGTAATCCGCTCGGCCCTCGGCCTGAGATGCCTAAGCGCATTATAGGATTCACATTTAAAAATCGTTAAACACATGAGATATGTTATCCTAGTTGTTAAGGCAACGAATTCTAATCTAGAGGTTTTCTGTTCAAGATCCAAGGAATAAAAATTTTGTTAATTTTTAGTTTAGGCCAATTCAAGTGGTATGGTCCAAAACTAGGCTTATGGCCTTAAAACCAAACTCTTAAAAGACTTTTCGGCAAGCCCAACTTCTTAAAGTGGCCTAGTTTTGGCTTCAAAACTAATGCCTTAAAGAACAAGCCCAAGGTTTTAAAAAAAGCCTTTAAGAACAAGCCTAAGGCTTAAAAAAAACTTTAAGTTTTTATTTATTTTTATTTTTTAATCTTTTTCATATCGCTCTATAGATCTCTATAAACGGAAGCATGATTTTTTTTCATGCAGTTTGTTGTTATAGAATCAGACACATTGAATCAAATATAAAGTGATTTGGTGTTTCTAAAACAATGTAAAATCCAAACCGTATATCAAGAGTTCTCGAAAATGAGATCCATGGAAATTTTTATGAACATAAAACTTGCAGAAAAAATATTAAGGTAGAGGTTCAACCATGCTTTAATACCAAATGTTAGTATATATATTAACCTAAGCATGTTTCTAACATGGAAACATCGTACATAACTCCAACCATTAATGTCTACTATAGAAACTCTGGACCATGAAATATCATGTTGATTTTTCCTTTCCCTTACTTTGCTCTCTCAAGTGATGGAATTCTCAAAAACGAATGGATGGCTATATTTTTTTTTAAAGAGTAGTAAGAGAGGACCCCTTTATATAGGGGTTTTTCCATCAAGAACCATAAGCGTTTTGCTTCTGAAACGATGTCTCATTGTTACCATTCCAAAATTTTCAATTTCAAAAGTTTAAAATTCAAAAGGGTTGCTTCAGTCCAAATCTTATAAAACCTTACATTCTCCCACTTTGTGCAATCATTAATAAAAAAATTTAAGTAACAAAATACATGAATCGTAGAGATAGGTCCTCCAATCATGAGTATTATTAACCATGTATCACAATACATTTTGTTTCCTCAAGTACTGCATGGTAATGAAAACTTAATGAATAAAACCTTACAAATTTTACTATGAAAAATTACTTTCCTAGGTTTAGATGACAAAAATATTCATAGAGGAAAGAAAATATATAGGAAAATTTTAAGAAAAATATTGTAATATTTTCTCTACTACTATTCTTAACTTTATTTGGAACCCGAAAAGTATTAGGGAAAAAAAATGCTTCGTTTGGAATCCGAAAAGTACTAGGAAAAAAAATATAAAAGAAAATGATTTTCTCATGTTTGATTTATATAAAAGAAAATCAAATATAATTAAAATTCCTAAAATTTTACATAGTTTTAAATTTCTTACTCCTTATATAATAAAGATGAACAAATAAAATGAATTTGAATAAATATATAGAATTAATTTATTAAGTATAAAACTATTTTTTATTTTCCTCTAAATTTTATTTTCTTCAACTTTTCCTCTATTTTATTTTCTTAGTACTTTCGAATTCCAAATGGAGCCTAAAAATTAACGAGGAAAATAAGAGATAAATGAAAGGGAAAAGTTACTATGCATCATATCTATGTAATATTTGATTTCCAATCATATATACTGATAGGGTTTGAAAAATTGGCTCGCAGGCCCACTCATCAAGCCCAAAGAAGTGGCGCGCCCAACGCAATACCCAGGCCCCTCGGTACCAAATTTCAAAACTAAGGCCCTCGCCGCTAGGGTCCAAAGGATTCCATCTTTGATGAATTAGAAGGTCCATATCCCGCAAATCGACAGGTTTCGCCAATATAGAAAATGTAATAACTCTATCAATATATTATCCCGCCGATCCAACCAAATCTCATCAATAAGGAAAGAAAATAATGACGCACCATCGCATTGATTCCTCCAATAAGGAAGGAAGATTATCCCAAATAAACTGCTCTTTCAAATCCACTACCAAACTGACTCGATAACAGAAAATCCCATCCAATGGGAACGAATCCTAGTCACTGTCCAACTGATTGAACATCTACTATAAATACAGGGCAACCCCAGCGGTGAAAGGTACGCACTCTTAGACACATACTCATATGCAAACATATGCAACACATTCGCCCTCTCTGGGCAGCTCTCTTTTCTAAAGAACCGACTTAGGCATCGGAGCGCACCCCGGCAAAGCCCCCGCGACCCCTTCTGCTTGGCAGAGGAGAGCCACGCCGCAGCTCCGCATCAACAAAGGCAATGATCCTACCTGAATGCATTAACTAAGAGCTCGCATCAGCCCGTCAAAGAATTCAGTCTCGTACTAACGACCCTCTATACGCTCCAAATTCCCGCCCTGAAAGGCATCATCACTATTGCCTGTGGGAACGAGAAGTTCCTTTATAAATATAACCGATTTCGCCATCGACGGTATCAATACGAACACAAGCAGAGTAACGCTAATCCTCCAAGGATGTGGATCGCCTGCTAACGCACAGCCGACCTCCCGCTGCTAGGAAGCAATGCAAGCCAACACCGACGAGGTGGCGACCGTCACCAATCAACGCCCGATACGTAACGCTAACAACTCACCGTGACAGATCCGACACGGAGGCGCGACAAACTCAGGAAGGTCACGACACTGGCGCCCCCCGTGACGGACAGCATAATGTTGATATTCCCCAAAGGGCTGAAACCGGCTGTATTCAAATTCGCGCTCCGGCATAGACCAGACGAGCCCGAGAAGAAGCGCAATGAAGCACTGGGGAACATGCCTGGGAACGGAGAATTGCTTCATCCTCAACATGAACACTCATGGGAACAGAGGTTCAAGAACCTCCAGCAAGAACTCGGCCGTGTGAAGGAAGTGGTGAAAGGACGTGCTCCTGACACTATGGACACTTTGGTGCAACAAACTGAGTCACCCTATACAAATTCGAGGTACTCCACTTCCTTCCGTGTACCAAGTTCGTAATGCCACAGCGGAAGCATTCGACGGTACTCAGAGATCCCGGCCGATCATCTCAACACCTACAAAAATCAACAAATGGAGCCGCATGGGTACTAAGACCCAAGTATGATGCAGCTTTCGCATCACTCCGAAGGCCCAGCCTTTGGCATGGTTCAATAGACTCCAAATCAAGCCGCCAATCTCCTCATTCGTGGACTTATCCATTGCATTCGCCCTCACTCATCGGCCGATGCCAGTGCCGTTACCATCTCGCCGACTATCAAACAGGTACGCACAAAGCTCCGAGTCTTATGTCCAATGGGTTCAATGCCGAGTCTCTAAAGGTGGACATACCTGACGAGAAGTTTTCGATCATCGCATTCATGGCTGGTTTAGGGATTCAGTCGAAAGACTTAATGTTTTCCATATCCAAAAATCCCCAAACAAGCATGACAGAGGTGCTCGCAAAAGCAGAGAAGTATATTAACGGTGAAGAAGCCCTCATATCAAAGAAAGAGAGCTCTTCCATCTCATAAAGAAAAGCAGATGTATTAAACGATAAGGACGGTATCTAAAGACAAAGCGAATTCGTGAAGGATCTCCAAAGAAAATGAAGAACGAGATCCCCAAAGGCGCGGCAACCTCAGAGATCGCCTGGTCCACCGCAAACCGAGAGATCGACGACGCATTCGCCCCAAATACCACCCCCCGATGCCCCGTGTCACAGTCCCCGCTAAGTACGAAATGAACACCCCGATGGCCAACTCGTATGAAGTCGACCCACAACAAGAGACAACCCAAGTACCGGCGAGTTTCATAGGGACTACGTATCGCGACGAACGACCGCATACAACTCAAGAGAGAAATAGAGTATTTCTGATACGGGCGCGGATACCGACGCTTTATATCCCTTCGAAATCGATCCGTGAGTCGTCGTAACCGTGCTCCCGCCCCAAAGAACCACCACCTCGACAGATGACGACACAACACCAAAGAACCTCTCGTGAAATCCAGTAATCTCAGAGGATTTCAGAGGAGGAGAGTCTAGCTCAAGACGTATAGCCCACTTCCACGCAAAGACGTCAACGAAGGTAGCTGACATACAAGAAGTGTCTAAACTACCACCGACTCGACACGCCGATCACTTTCTCTCGATTCTCCGTACTCTGAGGGGATGCCAACACCCTCACGACGAATTAATCGTAGTTCATGCAAGCAGTAGCCAACAAGACAGCCCATCGGGTCCCAATTATCAACGGAGTCACCGACATCATCTTTGCGTCACCGATAAAATGGGCATCTGGAAGGAGAAACTGAACCCGGTCAATGCTCACTTACGAGGGTTGGGAAAAAGGTACTACTCTAGCTCAATACAACTAGTGCTCACCTTGGGAGATCCCCAGCCGTGCAACGACCGTGGCAGGTTCCCGTCAGACTTCCGCCCCACTACAACATGTTGTCATGTGCCCTCTCTCAATGTAAAGGAAAGCCATCCCTCCGATACCACATGACGATCAAGTTCTCATCGTAAACTGAGTAGGAATGGTTCGAGGAGACCAACGGGTGGCCAGGGAATGCTACTCAGCATCCATGAAACAAAAGGCAATTGACAACATATACCTGGATGAGCTCAACATGCGCGACGAGGTGATCACCCAACCCGAGCCATCAGAAGAACTGGAACCCGTATTACTGGATGACAACCCGGAGCATCTCGCCTACATTGGATCCAAGCTATCGGAAGACCTCAAAAACCCCCTTATCCATTTTTTAAAACAAAACAAAGACGTCTCGTGGAAGCAAGTGATATGGAGGATTGATCCTAGCATCACTCACAGTCGAACGTCGCCCATCCTTCCGCTCAATCAAACAAAAGAGGAGGAGCTTCGCGCCAGAAAGACAAAAAGCCATCAACGAGGAAGTCAGCAAACTCCTTCAGGCAGGAGCGATCAGGGAGGTAGAATACCCTGAGTGGCTAGCCAACGTCGTACTCGTCAAAAAGGCAAACGGCAAGTGGCAACTCTGCATCGACTTCACTGACATCAAAGCATGCCCAGCGACGCTTCCCTCTGCTGCGAATCAACCCTCATCGTGATGCCATCAAGGGGCCATCAACTCGCTTTATGGATGCCTTCTCCAAATACAACCAGACGCGATGGATCCAGCAACCAAGAAAGAACACTGCTCATCACAAAGCGCGTGGAACCCATCGCTATCGCGCGATATCGGGCTCAAAAACGTGAGCTACATATCGTAGATTGCGAATCGGATGTTTCAAAACCAGTTAGGCAATAACTATGGAAGTATATAGATGACATGCCGGTAAAATCCATCACAATCGAGCCCACATAACTCATATAACCGCCGCTTCAGATCTCGAAATCCGCTAACATGAAACTCAATCTCCGCTATGGCGCCTTCATGATCGCCCGAAATTCCTGGGTTTCATAGTCAACCACCGAGGAATTGAAGCAAATCCAGACAAGATAAAGGCCGTGCTCGACATGCCATCGCCATCAAGTATAGAGGAAGTTCAACACCGATTGAAGGATCGCCGCCTCTGCCTGGCTCTATCCAGGAAAGTGACAATGCCAACCTTCTTCCAAGTCCCGAAGAAGGCATTCCAATGGATATTAAGTGCTTAAGAAGCATTCTCGCTTTCTTAAAAACATATTTGAGCTTCTCCACCCATTCGGTAATTCCGTTGAAGCGGGGAGCTCCTCACCCTATACCCGGCAGCCGCACTTTCACCAACGTGTTAGCCCTCGCCGAGACAAGGAACGAGTGCAAGATCCACTTTACTATTGGTGTACTGCTTTAAGAGGAGCAAGAGGGAGAGCACCCAAGGATGGAAAATTAATTCGCCTTGGTAACCGCACCAAATTCGCCCTTACTTCCGTGCTCACACCATGGTCCCAACGGAATACCCGATGGTTGTAAGTGTTACATAAAACCAAGTCTCCAAGGTTGATGAAATGGGCCATAGAATGAGCCAGTTCGACATCGATACAAGCCAAAACCGCAATAAAGGGCAAGTCTTAGCCGACTACATGAATTCACCGAATCGGGCCGAGAACGCTCAAGCAATGAATGACCTCCCATCCGAAACTCTCGCAGATGGAGCCCAAATCGCGCAGGAAGCCGAGCAGTCTAATCCTCGACCTCTCCCAAAAGGAACAGATAATACGCACTGCATCTGATTCCATACTTCCAATCAACGGCCGTGCATGCAGGCCTCATAGCAGCCTCAACCTCGCCCATTCATCAAGCTTCCACCGCCTGGTGAGAACCACAAAGACTCCCAACAGCGGTCGACAAATAGAAGATACCTACGAGGCCAAAAGTGAAAGGATGATTCTATACCTCCGAAAGTTCAGGATATATTAAAAATTCGTGAGCTGTTCAAAGCCAAGCACGCCCTCAGAGCGTAGAACTCAGCCGACGCCGCAAAGCCAGCCACATCCTCGCTGTGAAAGACCTCACCAGTCGACACCTATCGAATACCCGGCGAACCTCAATCGATCTCTATGGCTAGGTGGTTGCCCAAAGTCGAAGTCCAAACCGACTGACGGAACCCACTCGGGATTATATTATGTACGGGGCTCGCCACCAGACGACCCGAAAGCTTGGCTAAAATAAGGGCGAGGTCTCGCCAGTTTACTAATCACAAGGGAAGCCTCTATATTTATGATTTTTCACACTTTCCTTAAATGCATCAAGCAGAGGAAGACACCGAGCACGTGCCGAGAAGACACGAGGGCATACGCGAATCACATCGGAGCTCGAGCATTAGCAAGAAAAGTCTTCGAGGCGTGATACCACCGCCTACAATACTCAAAGATGCAACCGACCTACCAAGAAATGCAGACCGCCAGAGCACTCCAAGGTCTCACGCTCCCATCGCAACCCTTAACGCCGATCACAAGCCCCGGTCGCTCCAACAGCGGGGTCGATATATCGGGACCCCGACCATTGGTATGGTCAGCAAATTCATAATCGGCCGCAGCGGGATTACTTCACCAAGCGTGGAGGAAGCGAGCCTTTAGCCACAATTACAGAGCAGAAGATACGCAATTTTGTGTGGCGAGCCATCATATGCAGGTTTGGTATTCCAAGAGCCCTGGTATCAAACAACGGAAAACAGTTCGACAACGCTAAATTCAGAGATTTCTGTGCCGAGCTCGGAATTAAAAATTATTACTCATCTCTAGCACACCCAATCCAACGAACAGTCAAGTCACTCATCGAACCCTGAAGCCGCCTTTGAAAACCAAATTGGAAGACCTTAAGGAAATCAGAATACCTCCCCGAGGTACTATGGGCCTATAGGACGACACACGTGGTCGCAACCCAGAAACCCATTCGCCCCTAGCTCTTCGGCACCGGCAAAGAGCCCCCGTGAGGCTCAATAAAGTCTCCTGTGATCGAAGTTAGCATCGCGGGAAATCACAATGACGAGGCTCTTCTGCCTAAACTTAGAACTCCCGGATGAAAAGCTGAAAGCAAGTTCTAAGGCGCATGCAGGGACACAAAGGAAGACAAGGTACTATAATAAAAAGTCAAAACCCAGAGCTATATGTCGGGTGATTTAGTCTTAAAAAGAAACTCCAAAGAAGGGAAGAACCCGACGCATGGAAAACTGGGCCCCAACTGGGAAGGTCCTTACATCATATCTCGAGTCATCAGGCCGGGCAATTATGAGCTCCAGACAGAGGAAGGAAAAATCTTACAACATACATGGAATGCGGAACATCTTAAGCGTTTTTACCTTAGCACGGTTTGTAGTTAAATAGAGCCTTGTTAATCCTAGGTGACGAAGCCGAGTGTTCATTAATTATGTCAGCGACGCCCCTACCAGCTCTCGTATATATAAACTCGTAAAAGGCACAATAAGAAGCCTCATAAACATAAAAGGAAAAAGTTTCTTATTCCAATTGAATTACATTTAATTACAATCGTGTCATCGACACATTCAAAGCACCCGCATGCTACCGACACATCTTGAAAGTACTACATGCGCCCATCAAAAAAAAAAAAAAAAAAACCCCTTCAGGAAGAAAAAGGGAAAATGAGATGGAAATAAATGGAAAAAGACTAGAAAGGTGGAAAATAGTAGAAGAAAAAAAAAGATGAAAAAGAAGGAGAAGGAGAAAGGAGGAAAGAAGAGAAAGAAGAATGGAAATGGAGAAGGCGACGCAAGAAAATGCACGCCTTTCTCGGCGCATTCCCAGCACCAAGCTAGGAATAACATGACCTCGCAAAGGGGAGACTATGGAAACACAACTCCCACAGTGCCACGTTAACGCACTGTAATCTTCAAGTGGATCCCCAAAGAAAAACAACCAGACCCGACGCCCATCTCGCCCGTATTGGTACGCACTAAAGAAGCTTAATATTCAAAGTGTAAACTCCATAGCAATAAAAGCCGCTTATTTATAAGAAGGCCAGCACTCAAAAGTCACCCGAATCGTTCTAAATTCTCCTTAAGTCAGCTTTCCAAGAAAATCGAAGTCTAATGGTCGCGACGCAGCTACTTCACTTCGACGCAGTTCGTCTACTCGACAGTCAGCCACCGAGGAGTCAGATCGCCCAGTTACACGCCACTTCTGGCCATATCGCCCACTTGGCCACATCGCCACCGGCCACATCGCCACCGCCACGCCCGGAGCCTGTGCCAGCTCACTTTGACAAGTTCGCTCACCTCGACAGTCACGCCTTACCCAGGAGTCGATCACCCAAGCTACATCGCTCACTCTACTATACCCGCCACTCTACACATCGCCACTCTGGCCACACGCCACTCTGGCCATCGCCACTCTACCATAGCTCCCGGAGCCCAGCAGCACTTTGACGAGTTCGTTTACTCTGGACAGGTCATGCTACTTGAGGAGTCAAATCAGATCTGGCTACATCGCCACTCGGCCATAGCGCCCAAAGCCTAGCAGTTCACATGGACGAGCGCTCACCAACTGGTCCCACCGACGCAGCCCCGCCCAACAAATACGATTGACGTTCACATGGACTCCAGCCTACCCAACTGTCAAAGACCGACGAGCTCTTCCTGCCAGCTTCATGACGCGTTTCTACCCAATCGTCCACACACCGACGAAAGCTCTTCCCAAAGAACACCATGGACGAAGCCTCTTCCCACCGCTTCACATGGACGAGCTCGGCCTAATAGTTCACATAGATGAGCTCCGCCCAACAATCTACACTGACGAGCTCAACGATTCTACGCAGGTCATGCGACCTAAGGAGTCAATTCAATCCTCGTACTGGCGACCTGAACCCAAACAGAGCTCCACCAACTCAAATCGACGAGCTCATCGCACTCAAAGATAAGCCTCAGCCCTAAGAAGTCAACTCATCGCGACTACCCAACCGAGCCCACCAACTCAAATTGCAAGCTCAACACCACTACCACGCAACCTAAGGAATTGCTCAAACTTACGCAAGTCACCGACGATCACCGCTCGCCGACGAAGTTCTACCAAAAATAGGTCATGCAAATTCTAAGGAACTGCTCAACCTATGCAAATACCGATGGAGATCACCGTCAAGTTGACGAGCCTCACCCTTGCAGCCTAAGAAATCGGGCCAAGACATGGAAGACAACAACGAAGACCAAAGAAATTAATTGACGAGTCTCGCCATACGTGCCTTATAGCCTAGGAATCGGTGGCTCGCCTGAGTGCTTTCTGAGGCCTTCGACACAGTTTGGCGAGCTTAGTACTCGGCCTTCGGACCCTCGGTCGGGCCGTACAATACATGAAGAAGAATACTACAGTGAAACTGCGAGCAATAAAAATAGATATTTATTAAAAGGAGAGCTACATATGTCTCGGGCCCCGAGGCGACAAAGGCAGTGTACATAAAAGAAAATATAAAGAGTCGATGTCGGCGGGGCGGAAATGAGTGAAACCTAGGCGTCAACGGGAGGAACGGGCGATGAAGAGGGGAATCAGGCTTCGGCGGGAGTATAGGTTCTTGAGAATAATTTGCAGAGAAAGACTCCTTTGCCTCCTCGTCACTTGGGAGATCAGTTGAAGTCAAGTGCAGATGCGGTGCGACCAACCTGGCTGGCGAGCCACAGAGGCCCAGCCCGAGCGGCTTGGTCCCTCGATCTGCTAATAACATCATCCCTCCCCGAGCAACCAAGGATATTTCTTTGAAGTGAAGATCCGCTTGTCCAGCGACCTCCTTATTCGATCGCTCGCCCGGTACCTGACCTCAGGCCCTGACAAGCGCCGTGTCTAGTAGCGCCCTGGCCTCGGAGGCCTCGCCACGAGCCACGGCTAGCTGCGCTACTTTATCACACAGATCGCCATTGGCCGCACGCAACTCCTCTTCGCAGGACTCCGTAGGTCGCCCGGATCTTGTGAGCTCATCCTAACGATACGAGCTCGTGCGGGAGGGCGCAGCCCATCCGGGTCTCGATCCCGGATCATTAAGGCGCAACCTGGAGCTCGCCGGACCTTCGAAGCTCGCCTTCGCCATGTGACTGCCCGAACCGTCCTCACCACTTTCCTACGGAGCACGGCCGAAGCCGCTGGTGTCTTTGGGTCGTTAAGTCTCTCTCCACCTCCTTGAGTCATCGCATTGCGCCCGTTCTTGCTGACTTCGGTCGCTCGAAGAAGGCGCCTTCGCCTTATAAATCGGCGATTTTACATGCTTTTCGTTTGGTTGGCCTTATCGAGACCCTTCAAATGAGTGGCTACGCATCAAACATGGAAATTCGACATCGACACGGGATCAGCACAGCGAGACACTTCTCCAGTCTGAGGGACTTAGAAGCGGCCACGAAGGATAGGAGCGAGCCTGGCGTCAGCGGGCGTAGCTTCGACCTCGAGTCGGAGATCCTTGAATGGGACAAGGTCGCACTGCGAGTTGGCGTGAAGGCAGGATCCTCATCTTCGCCCGACTTTTGATTGCGGATTTTCTCTTCAACTCTTTACCCATGAGAGGTGGCATGACTCTGGCCAGTTCAGACGGTAATAGGCATAGCAGCGGCTGCTCCAGCTCCATCGAAGAGATTTTTTGCCTTTACAGTAGGCTTAGAAGGGGGCGGAGAGCTCGTGACCACGGGGCCTCGTATGGCCAGCTAACGTCGACTTCGGCGAGAGAAGTCGGGCGTGACTACGAACCTTGGCCAAAGCCGTAGATCTCTCGGTGGAGCTTGATTTTTACATTTAGCACTCAGGGGCTTAGGGCAGTGCCCAAGGCGGACCAAAATCTCCCCTAGTAGGAGTTGATGCGGTGGCTAATGGGAGAAACTCAATGAATGGAAGGTAGGAGCTGAAGCGATGGGGGTGAGATTGAGGATTGGTGATGGGTGATGTGTGATGATTGTTAGAGCGATAGAGACCTCGAGTCGGCGGGCGGGGAATGTCAGATTTTATCGACTCCACATAAGGGCGAAGCCAGGGGCCAATTACGCCAACACGAGCTACGACATTATCTTCGGCACTAAGGTCAAGTCGAGCACTGGGAGAGCATGAAATAATCTGAAATCATAAATATTCAACAACCTTCTTGAGTTACAGAAAGCAGGCAAACACTCCACGAAGATTATCGGGAATTGAGTCAATATAGGAACGCCAATTATCATCCTTGTCGGAAGGATCACCTTCCCCAGTGCGACCACTAACGAAGAAATAACGTCCTTCAAAACCTGTATGGGAAGAAGGAGAGATCGGTGATCACAGGAGAGCTGGAAAAGCTGGAGGAAGTAAGGAAGCCCTCGGTAGTCTCCTTTAGGCTAAAAAGATAGAGGAGCAAAGCCACACTGGGCATCAGGCCCTCTTGTCCCTAAAAAGGCTAATAGGCCCACAAAAATACCCCTGACCGTTGGAGGTTGGGAAGGGCCAGTTATTGAAATGTTGCGGAGCCCTTTCATGAAGGGTGCGGTGGAAGCGAAGACCATTATCAAAGGCGACCTCAAAGAAACATACCATCCTAGGCACGAAAGCTACATAAAAAGTCAAGACATCAGGGGTCCATACTCGGACTCCAGGGGGAGGTCGATAACTTTCAGCAAAGGTAACCCCATCTGGTAGGCCATACCCCAGTCCCACAGTCCTGACATGTTGGGGTGACGGCAAATTCAGATCCTCTATTAGGTGCTGTAATTTGCACCCACTATACCATCAGGGAGTGATGGGCGTTCGGATTCGTTACGTGACGATCTTAAATCGAACGCAACATGATCGCTGATCGACCAATGAAAATGACCGGACCCATAATAAAGCAAGCGTTAAGCGAAATCCAATCAATTTAACCCTAAGCCTCGTCGTACCAATCGAAGAAGAAACGAAGAGTAGAAATGCGATGGTCCAGAATAAGACGGAAGAAGCTACCTCGGGAAAAATGCGAGGGGAAAAAAAAGACTCTGAAGGTTGAAACGAGAACTACGACGAATAAAGGCGAGATCTTGGAAGAGGTTTGGAGGGACCGGAGAAGCACGGGACGGGAGGAGGTGCAAGCGAAGGGTGAAAGAGCTAGAGGGTAGGAGGAAAGCGAGGCACGAGAGCCCGAGAGTCATCATTATCCTGAGACATATGGCGATAAGCCTTAATTAGCCCTGACCTCGAACAAACACGTGGAAATTGCATCGTCTAGAAACGAGTGTGCCCCCGCACACGTAAAGGGCTGGGGGCAGTGATAGGGTTTTGAAAAATGGGCTGTGACCAAAGGAAGTGGCGCGGCCTGTACGGGCCTCGGTACATTAACGAAGGCGGTATTGGAGTCGAAAAGGACGTCTTTGATGATCAGAGGATTATATGGATGGATTGTTGCCAATATAGAAAATAGAATAACCCTATCCAATATATTGTCTTGATCAACCGTCTCATAAATAAGGAAAGAAAATAATGACGGATCATCGCAGGTTGGATTCCCTCCAATAGGAAGGAATTTATCCCAATTAAAGTTCAACACAAATCCCACTACCAAATGGGTCGATAACGGGAAAATCAGCCAATGAGAGCGAATCTGATCCTTTGTCCAGTGATTAAACATCACTATAAATCTGAGGCGGCCCAGTGGTGAAAGTACGCGCTCTTGAACACATACTCATATGCAAACACTTATGCGACACATTCTCGCCCTCGCGATCTCTCTTTTCTCGAGAAAGAAAGCGGCTTAGAGCATCGGGCGACCCGCAGGCAAAGCTCGCCCGACCCCCTTCTTCACTGAACTGCGGAGAGCTACATCGAGCTTGCAGGATCAACGGTCTGGCCGATCTACCTCAGCCAGACAATCCAGAGCACGCATCGCGCGGTAATCCAATTCGAAGCCCAGCGACCATCCCACCTCGGCCCGGTTCAGGTTCAAAGAGCATCATCATATGAATTTTTATAATCTAATTACATTCTTATAAGATATGAAATAAGAAGAAAAAGTTACTAAAATTATTGAAAGGAAAAAGTATAAAATAGATCTCTTTTTTATTTTCCTTTAAATTTCATACATGCCATACAAAAAAATAGATTATTTTCCTTTACCTTTTAATTTCCTTTCATTTTTCTTTTTAATTTTCATTTTCTAGCATTTTGTGGAAACCAAATCGTACCCTTACTATCAATTGTATGAAAGACGATGTACTCTATCAATGCTTTATATTTCGTCCTAATCAATAATTTCTTCAAGCATGACTTATCTCACAATGCTCCAAGTTGAAACATTTTTTCTTACTAAGCGAGGAAGTTAAAAAAAAAGTGTAGCTCCAAAACGCAGAGTGCATTGACCCATTTGTCGACATGTAGAAACTCGTGGATATCGGGTAACCCAATATCACACTACTATATCTCATTTACCAGAACCCATAGAGTTAGCCACTAAATGGCCACTCCAGGTCAATTTATCCATATTCATTTAAAACATGCAAGGTCATAATGTAAAACAACCTATAATGGTTTATTAACTAATATAAATAGGTACAGATGAACCTAGATTCATTAAACATTTTACAAAGGTTCGCTAAAAACATTTTACCATGGATTCTTTTCACATTCGACCTCGAATAGTAGCGATCCACGGTGTCATTCTACATGAAATATTTTCCCCCTTATAGAATTGAGCCACACCCAATAGAAAAACTTATTACAGAGGCTACTCATTCCCTAAGTGCACATGCAATGTTCAAATAGAACCATTCACATTCATATTAACATTCCAAATAGAATATGCAATTCTAAGTGGAATTCTACATATCATGTCATGAAATTAGATAAGACTCAATCATGTACCATGCCCCGAGTCCTCATTGACTCCCACCACACAACGCGAATGCCAATGTGTTATAAACCGTCATTGATGAATCGCATCTAATGAACACTTTGAAATAAAAGTCGTTTATTTATAAACCAAAACTTTTATGGATGTCATCATTCAAATGATTTTTTTTTTATAATCAAAACCATGTGTTTCGTGGGGAGCGTGTGACGTCCCAAAATCGAAGTCTATTGACCAACGAGTCAACCTGTGAAATACCGCCGGATATCGGTGTCTCATTACCACCTTTATCTAATCCATCTACTCCCGGGATCAGATTTACACATTCAATGAACATTTTATGTTATTTTCAAACATATTACTATGAGTTTAATTACAACATCTGAGTATATTACAAAACTTGTTTGTCCAATACTTTTAAAAATTCTGAAAACCAAATCTTGCTTTCTAATTGAGCTCCTAATGAAATTAGATCCACCCGGTCTTCTACGCACCTGAAATGTTATCCCATATATGGTGAGCCGTACGAGTAGAGAAACTTTCTCGGAGGTTACTCCTATCTAAGTGCATATCTGATGTGCTTTTCCGCATTCACATCAACCATTCCATCACGAATGTCTGATTATATCATGGAATTCTATATGACATGCCATGAAGTGAGATGAGACTCAATCATGTACCATGCTCAGGAGTCATTCTTACGACTCTATCGCACACCAAATATAAGTCGTGATAAAATCATCATTGATGAATCGCATCTAATGATGCCTTCAGGCAGAATTCGTTTGTTTACATAAAACGAAACCTTTTGAATGTCATATTCTAATGACTACTTTCTTTACAAAATGTGTTGTGTTTTGTGGCAGCCAATTTGGGGTCTCACCTCGGGCCGCTGTATACACTTTCACAAGCTTCAGATTGGACACATATGTATAACCCGAAAATATCGGAGTCTTTCACACAGGGGTATCTATCACAGCACTTTATTACGACACATATTTTCAATGTTTACTTGACAATGTGACTCTGTTGAACTTGATCAACATGACGACCAACTCATCAACTCACGAAATGCGGGTGTTTGATGCGATCATGCACTTACGTATGAAATCACGATGTCTTAGTGCATGCCTGTCACATTTTACCATTTCATATCAATTTCATACTCTCATATCATAATGAATGTCATATGAATGATTCCAACAACCTACAATTTATCATGTATCATGGATAATTTCCAAATATTTCATCCAATTGCTATATTAAAACATATATATCAGCAAGAACAATCAAGCGTATTTATCACAAATCGAAGCAATAACACTTTAAAGCGATGCACAATTTTAGACCTCTGAAGTGGCCATAACGGACCACTAAAACAGAGCCGCAATCGGAGTCCCAAAGCGGTAGTGAACTGGTCCGTATTTCTTCGGGCTATAACGGTCGTTAACAGAACACCAAAATAGTTGACGAAATCAGTACGAAATCTACATTGAAATCAGTCCAAAAATCCGGACACAACAAATAAACAGCCCAATTGGGGCAGTCTCGGGAAATGGACCATAACTTGGGTTGTAAACGTCCGATTTTGGTGATTTAAAAGCCTTCATCAAATTCATTGATGTAGTTACAATTTACATGAGGGACCCGAGTCCAAAATCCCTCGGTTTCCCATCGAAAAATCAGTCCTAAAATCCGACCGATTAATGTGAGATCCAAAATAGGAAGCGGCATTCCCGTATTTCAAAATTGACCCGGCGACCCATAGGGCTATAGACACAACCAGCAGCCCCTTATGGTGGAAATAAACCAAAGTAAGGAAGAATCCTTTACCTCTTGGGTGTAGCCCTCGGACTTACTTCTTGGTCCGGCGAGGTTTCTCTTGTTGGAACAGTTTCCTTTTCCTCTTTCTCTCCATTTTTTTCTCCTTCTCTCTCTTTTTCTTTCTTTCCTTTCTCTCTATTTTCTTTTTCCTTCTCCTTTCTTTTTGCTCCTCCCTTTCTCTACGAATTAGCCTACCATTTTATAGGCATGTCCATTGGAATACATAAGCCATGTGTCACACATGCATTTGCCTTTGCATGCCTTGTAATGGCAACCATATGCCATGTCCGCATGCATTTTCTCTAGGCCTTATGACATATTGTGCTGTGTCACTGACACCCACCTCTCGAAAAGCGTGAAATTCTGATTATCTAGATTGGCGAGAATCATAGGGTAACTAGATTTATGAAAAGTCCACGGTAAGTTTCGTTTAGGTAAATGCAAGATCTAGAAAAATTCCAGGTTTTCAATCTATATCACAGCACCAAGTTCACCATGTTTACACCATTTTTTTGGAAAAGTTCAAATTTACCCGGGTTTTGCAGAGCGGATTTTCGAGGTCTCACTGCAGGACTCTACACTACTTCCTACACTTTTGGACTTTCGTCATTGAAGTGTGAACCGATCTGGGCCTTTCACGGGGGATGTAATCCCTTCTTTAAAGTACCCACACACGTTTTTCCATGTTATGCAAATGTGCGACTACGTGGACATCGTCCACGCTTTGATCTGAAACCCACCCGTATTCCGATCACGAGTATGGTGATTGATTATAATCGTGCACTCGCGCCCATTCGACGCGTGCCCACGTACGCCATGCAATTCAATGCACCATTGCATGTTATAGCATGCCACATATATCATGAATGCTACATGGACAATTAAAATCATACCTTTCACTATGTATCATGGACAATTATATCACATGCATATAATTTCCAAATAAAACTCATTCCATGTCAATGTATATATTAGCACTTTCGTATACAACATTTGATCAAACGATTACCATTAAACATGTCATTCGAGCTGAAAGCGATGACAACCTTGATTCCATAAGACCATTTGTGTATCGATATGCCCATAAAACGGAATCTACCCGATGGCCTCAGTGTATCGCAATGGGTTGGAACTGAGCTGCACCACCCGACCATAATTGGCCCACTTGATTATGCCACCAAAAAGACATACAATAGTCCTAGATTAAGTCAAAACACTGTCCACAACTAGGCCATAGTTAGGCCATAAAACCAACCATACACAGGCTACAAACATGGTCATACATAGGCTACAAGACAATTCCAAAATTAGTTCCCAAACAGTCCCTAAATCTAGCCTGAAATAGTCCACAAGACTGATTACAACCAAGCCACGAAACCAACCACCAAGTAGTCTCAACAAAGGCAATAAACAGCCTCAAATACAACCACAAAACAAGCCATGCCATAAATCTGTCCCACAAACTGATAAACAGCCTAAGCTATGGAATCCCGGGAAATAGACCATAACTTAAGTTGTAGAGGTCTAATTTTGGTGATTCAAAAGCCTAACATCAAGTTCAGAGATGAAACTACAATTTCTATGAAGAACATAGGTCCAATCCTTGTTCAATGAAAACTAGTCCCAAAATCTAGACACAATAAATAAACAACCTAATTTGTGGAGTCGGGAAATGGACATTACTTGAATTTGTAGAGGTCAATTTAGGTTATTCAAAAAGCCATCAATTTCACAAATGTAGTACAATTTCTATGAAGAACACAGGTCATAAATCCCTCTGTTTCCCAATCGAAACCATTCGCAAAATCCAGACACAAACAGATAAACAGCCTAAGTTGTGGCAGTCCTGGGAAATGGACCAGAACTTGAGTTGTAGAGGTCCAATTTAGGTGATTCAAAAGCCTAACATCAAGTTCACAGATGAAGCTACAATTTCTATGAAGAACATAGGTTTAAAATCCCTCTGTTTCCCAACTAAAAACCAGTCCCAAAATACAGACACGAACAGCCCCTTAGGGTGGAAAGAAGCCAAAGTTAGGAAGAATCCTTACCTCTTGGAGGCGTAGTCAGCAGCCAGCGTCGTGACTTTAACTCTTGGCAGGCTTGAACTCGACCATAGGAATGTCAGTAGGAATCGGAGAAACTTCGCCGACCTTTCTTCCTTTTCCTGCTCTCTTTTTATCTCTTTCTTCTTTCTTTCTTTCTTTCCTCTCTTTCTCTCATTCATTCTCTCTTTGTTTCTTCCGCTTTTTTGTTTTGATTTCTCACCGGCTCTCTCCCCCACTTGAACTCATCCCTCGCACCTGGAGCTTGACACATGGCTCTCATCATGCCATGTGTCACCCACATGGCCATGCCAAGTGTCACGCACATGGCCATGCCACCACATCCCCCCTCATGCATGTCTCTAACCATGACAGTTGACCCTCATTAGGCCATGTTTAATGATGCTATGTGTCACATGGCATGTTTCATCATGCCATGTGTCACCGACCCTCGTTGATATAAAACAAAAAAATGTCGAAATCTCTTTGAATTTGGCGAATTTTGCCCCTAAGCGACTGGGTTTCCCGCAGTGAACCTAGCGGTGAGTTCGACATCGTCTTAAAGTTCAAATTTACTCGAGTTTTATCTTCTTCGCCCCTTAAAATAATTTCATCCTAAAATTCACACGCACATATACCTACAATCACATGCATATGCTACCATCATTTTATTATCAAATGACTAAACAACGTACCTTTGTCCTTAAATAAGAAAGGATAATTGGTACGCATTGTGTCCTCGTGTTCCCATGTTGCCTCCTCTACTTCACGGTGCTGCCACAACACCTTCATTAGCCTCAAGTCTTGCGTCGTAAAACTTGATCCGGAGCTATCGAGCTCTGTCATGATCCCTCTTCCAAGAGTTTGCTCCCGTCTCTGACAAGCGCCTCTCTTATATGATTCGGATCACGGAGTGTACTTAGAGACATGGAGACATGGAATATCATGAACACAGATAAGCAGGCGGTAGCGCCAGCGATAAGCAACCTTCACTGCCCTTTAGAGTGCCTCGAGAAGGGCTTGATATATCTTAACAACGGTTTTCCTTTGCTTATAATCGACCACTTCTCTCTTAGGCATCACTTCGAGAAGATATGATCACCCGGCTTAAACTCTAAATTAGATCATCTGTCGGCGTAGCTCTTCAAGCGACTCTAAGCCATGAGAGGAACGCCCCAGTATCAAGTACCTTCGAAAGGTGTCTCACAACCAAGTTCAAACCAATGGTCTCTCCCACCTTAGATCCAACCAAACGAGATCGATAAGGCCTCCATAAAGTGCCTCGAAGGTGCCATCGTATGCCTCACCTAATAAGCACATTTGTTGTAGGCGAATTCTACCAAGGGTAAATGCTCATCCCAGCTACCCTTAAGATCCAAGACGCATGCCGAAGCATGTCCTCTAAAATCTGGATGATCCTCTTTGATTGACTGTCCGTCTAGGGATGAAAGGCAGTGCTCATCATTAATTATGTCCTTATGGCTCTCTGGAAACTCTTCCAAAAATGAGCCGTAAACCTAGGATCCCAATCTAATACAATAGATCTTAGGGTACTCCTTGTAACGGACAATCTCAGAGTATATACAACAAATTCCTCGAGAGTGAAGGTCGCGCCGCGACTGGTGTGCCATGACTTAAGTAAAGTAGGTCATATCACCTACAGGTGGCTCCATGCCCTCCATGATGCTCAAGTGGTAGAAGTGGGTCACAAAGTCCATCGTGACATGTTCACTTCCACTTTCGACTCACCTCCCGATGGTTAGAGTAATCCTGCTAGCCTCACAGTGCTTTCGACACTATCTGGCGACACGTGAACTATCAAACTGTTTCTGTCAAGCGTGTTTCTTCATCCCACTCCAGTAATACTAGCCAATAAAAAGATCATGAAAGTACATTTTCATGCCACTGGATGCACGGCCAAATGGGAAGCCCATTGGAACTCCCCAGGATTGCCTACGGATCACTGATTGGGGAACCCTGACTCTTCGCCTATAAGACTAATCGTAGTGATGGCGGCCGGAAGTTACACTAGCCAACATTCCCCGTAACTTCCGGCTAAGTGCATCAACTACCACATTTTCCTTATCGGGGTGGTAATGCAAAGTGAACTCATAATACTCCAGATACTCTATCCATCTACATTACCTCATGTTGAATTTCTGGCCTTGTATGTGGCGGAATTTAGCGGACTTTGTGGTTTGAAAATACCTCAGGCGCTCAGTATAGATAGTAGCACCAAATCTTCAAGGCAAGACAAGCTCTAACTCCGTATCATGTGCGGGGGTAACTCGCTCATTGGTTTTTCAACTTCTGGGAACCATAGGTATAAACTTTTAGGTGCATCAAAAAACATCAAGTCAGTCCTTCGGCATCATGATACACTATGTACCTCATCCACTTTTAAGGACTATCGGAATAAAAGTGATAAGCCTCCTTTTCAATTCCTGGAATGCCCTCTCACACAAGTCATTCCACTCAAACTTGACATCCTTTCGGGTCAATCTCGTCATAGGTGCAACTAATCGGGAGAAGTCCTCAATAAATTTCCTGTAATACCACGCGATCCAGTGTGTATCTTGAAAGGCTGACCCGATTCTCTCCTAACTCCACCTGGCCTTGACCTTTTAGGTCAGTGATACACCGGCGACACCATGCCTGCTAAAATCTCTACCTCGATGGCCAAAATTCACGCCACAGTTTTCTTCATGATAGTCTCACGAGTAGAATAACAATCTCAGTGACCTTCATGTTCCTCCTCTGCCTTGGAGTAGATCAAGATGTTGTCAATGAATACTACCATAAACTAATCTAAGTAGGGTTGGAACACCCTATGCATGAGATCCATGAATGTCGTTGGAGCATCCGTCAATCCGAATGACATCACTATGAACTCGAAATGCCCATCTGTATCAGAAGCCATCTTAGGGATATCACCTCCCCAACCTCAGCGATGAGTAGCCGGTGCGAGATCTATCTTAAGAGTAAACGCCCCACTTTTTAGTTGATCAAATAAAAATCATCAATCCCCTCAGCCCAGTACCTGAATGTATAAGTATACATTGACTCTAGATAATTGATGCAAAGCGAAAGTCTTGTCGCTTCTTCTTGGCGAACAACATGGAGCGCCCCCAGGTGGGAGTGCTGATGCAATAAAACCCTTGTCAACAATTCACGTAATTGGACGAGTTCCTATGACTCGTGACGTCATTCTATGCGGAGTCGTCGAAATAGGTAATATACCAGAGTATAACTCAATAGTGAAGTCTACATTCCTATGTAGAGGTAGTCACAATGAGTTAATGCGGAAAAACATCCGTACTTCACGAGTGGAACTCAATTAAATGTCTGCGCCTGATTCTCGAGAATGAAGCTTGCTAGCACACCCATCTTCACTTGTGCCATCTAGAATTGTACGGCAGGGCATAGCATGGTAACCATCCCCTGAAACGCAACACAAACATCATCACGTGTGTGGCGTATACTCCTACGATCACAATCAATGGCGACTCGATTGTGCGATCAGCGATCCATCGAGGATGACATAAACTCGGTATGTTCAAGACCTAAGGTCCACATTAAAGTAGAATCCAGGAGATCTTTGCTCCCAATTCAAACATATCTTATCGACTCCCATTCCTAGTTCAGGAGGGTCACATACAACGACTCTTCGAGGTTTTAACCTCTAAGCCCCAAGGTTCCGCCCACATAATCTGACTGATAAAGAATGTGATGCGCTGAAAATCCGATAGTACTGTTTCCCGCCAAACAAAGAGCGCCGAATGTACTGAATAAGCAGTGTCTGAAGCTTAATTTGAGTGTCATGTGGAGCACACGCCTTTGAGTCCCTAAAGTCTCGGTTTTAGCCACGTCTCCAGGCCTGACCTCGGCCATGCCTTGTCTATCGGCTGATCGTGAAGTAGTAGGGGCTTGTCACGTATATGGGAGCGATCTTTTGGTTCCCACTTGGCCCATGATGGGGTAAGAAGGTACAAACCAAGTCTGTGAATGTCCCACTGATGACTGGGACTATGGTGTCCCATAACTCTAGGATCCTTGCCTCTAAGGGCAATCTTGTCTCATGTGTCTAGGCTGGTGGCAATGGAAACATGTTCCTTGCATTGGTGCATTTGGCGCCCGAAATGTCTCCGCGCTGGGATTCGACTAGCGCTGGTCTTGATGGCGCGACCTTGTCCACGAAACCCTTGCGGTACAACTCACCTATTTCTTTCACGGTACGGAAGAAAAGGTTAGTTCTCCCTCATCTTATTTTTAATACCACGGCGTCCGGAGTGTTACGTGTCATCCGGCTTCTCGATGGCCATGGTTGTCCTAACGAAGTGAGTCCGAGTCGTGCGGGAAGTCCTGATTTGCCCCATATGGACAATTTGAGGACCATCCTAAATTTTTCGCACTTTGGCCATGTGTAGGCTACATAATCATTAACAAGCGGGCTGTTAGCAAACTTAGCCACGTATTCAAGCACTGTCATCGTCCCTTGTTTCAATTCCAGAAACTCTCGAGCTTTTGTATGTCGAGCAGATGCTGGGAAAAACTTACCCATGAAGAGCTCATGAAACTCTTCCTATGTCATTGCCTCCAAGTCCCTCTAGGCTTTGACCTAATCCCACCACACTTGGGATTCGTCTTCTAGCTGAAATGCAACTAGCTTTATCTTAGCGGCATCGTATCTCATAGCTTCCCGTCTTTCGATTTGGCGGGAACCAATGCTTTCGGCTACCATAAAGTCCCCCTCCTCCCTTAAGGTCTTCTATTTCTTCCTCAAAGATTCAGTTTGGTGATGTCGTGACTTGATGGCTGACAACTAAAAACTATCGCGACTCCAGATTTTCAGTTGCGACTTGATTACGCTTGTAGCAGGTCTCTTCGGTTTAGAGATTTTAGCATCTATTTGTATTTTCTGCAAAATTAAATTTAAGTAAAATATCCATTGCATACAAATCAACATTTATCTTGTAATATGCTGAAAAATGGATTAAAAATCTAATGAGTTTTGGACTCATCGAATTCCCCCGAACTTAAAATTTTGCTTGTCCCAATGAAGAAAGAAAGAATTGTTTGTCCTCGAGCAAAATAAGATTAAAATTTTAAGGACATTTTCTTATCCACGCACCAGTCTTTCGCCAACACACTTCTGGCAGGAAATAAGAATGCAAACATCATTTGAAATTTGATTTCGATTCAAGAATAAGAAATGGTACACTTATCTAAATTTCTTGATGAAATAATGTATTTAACGATTTATTCAACAAGTCTTGTTACGGCATGTGTGTGCGAGATCTTCAATCCTTTTCATCTTCATGTTGAATTTAGTTAATCTTAAGGAGTTTTTCTTGGGCGGTAGTCAAAGTCCCATAGGCTTGTTTTCATATTGATCTTCACTAATGTGATGATTCGCCTTCGAATCAAGTAGGTCTTTCGAGGCTTGTAATGTTGGGCTTAGGTAATTGGGTAGATAATGGAGAATTAGGGTTACCGTCACCCAGTTTTTCTTTCTTTACTTGTTGTCTTGACTTTCACCCTTTTGCTTCTTTGTACTTGTTGATTCCGGCTTTCGCACTTTAGCTGCTATATGACAGTTCTCCTCGATTTTGGCACGATTCATCTTTTTTGAATTCTTTTTTTATGGAATTTTAATTTCCATATGCACTTTATTAGACCAATTCCTTGTTCTAGAACTCTTTTGCTTTTGTTTTCTAAAGTTTAGAGAATAGTGCAATGTCTTGTCTTCTTAGGCTTTCTATCACTCTTAGAACTTTAATTATGGCTCCCATGCAGAGTTAATTAATAGATTGCTAGGTGTTAAAACACCCTACGAGCTTAATTGTTCGAGGAAATAGGCGCAAGACAAAACTTATTCCCTTTTCTTCGATCACAGCCTTTACTTCTTCACCTCATACCTCATAACAATTGGAAATATTTTTCCCCCAAACTTGTTTCTTCCTTTACAATAGACTTTTTATGTACTGGAAACTAGATAATTTGGGTTATTTGCTTCAGGATTATTGCAAGGAAGGGGTAGGTTTTTCGATTCTTTGTTTATTGAAGAAATAAGGCGTTTAGCTCAAATCAAGGAACTAAAGGATATGCTTTAGCATATATTGAGGTAGGCTTGGAAAAGCTCAAGCGCAGGATGGCCTCTATCGGCTTTCTTGTTAGTTTGCATTTTTACCTAAGATTTGCCTCGATCAATAATCTAACAAGTTCTAGGACTATGGACTCTCGATCAGGAATTTCCCAAAAAGTGTTCCTAATTCTCTGAGGACTGCAGGTTTTGTTGACCCAGTGTATTATTTCTTCAAGACTTGTATGATTCATATCTGCCCATTATTTCAGCAAGTATTTTGTTCCGTAGTGACAACCATTTTCCAATTTTGCAATCGCTTGAATGTAATCATGCGGTACACTTGACTCCTAATTTCCGGTTTACTAATTTACGCCTTATTTTTCCTGCATTTTGTTCTTTGGAAAGAAACGGAATTTATTTATTTGATCCTTACGCAGACCAGAGGCACTTATTCCTTTTTCATGCTAAACGGAAAATTTACACAAAACGCAAGAATTTCTCAGGAGAATTATGTTCATGTCAATAAGCATCTAATTATTCCTGATCAACTTTTCATTCTTGATGGAAAAACCTTAGTCCAATGACGAAGAGTAATTATAAAATGAAAATTCAATAAAACACAGGACAATTTGGATGCAAAAATGGACTTCTATTAATTTTGAAGATATAGAGATTGATAACATGCTAAGAAAAACTTTTACTTCCCTTTCTTCTTTTGTAGGCCTTTTTAGGTATAATGTTGGGAGGTTCTACATGAAATTAATATCTTTGGGCTCGAAACTTGAAATCTGAACTTTCAAAGTTGTCTCTCGATTGCAAGAGGAATTTCTTTGCCTTTTGTAGATATTTCATTGTTAAGTTGCATTGCATGAATAAGCGTGTCTTGCCTCTTTCCCACCTGATTAACTGTTCCTTCCACCTCAGAGATACATTCTAGTAGCTTGGACAAGTTCTGATTGATTAAGTCCATACTTTCCAACCAGGTTTTTCTTCTATACTCATCATTGTCTTCCAACTGCTGATATCTTTCTTTCATTAATCTCTTGAACTCCTTGAACAGTTCCCTGTATAAATGCTTGAACCCATCAATCTTCCTTAGCATGTTATTCTCCATTTCTGTCTCTTTTTGCTTCAGTATGCTCAGCAAATCAACATCTTTGAATTGATTATTATAAAGGCATGCTTGTCTTTATTTTTCCATCATCTACTCTTCTTGTTTCTTTCTGAACCTGTATTTCTTCCTTCTCACAGTCCTCCAGTTTTCTTCCCATATTGCTCCTTTCTTCTGGCTACAGCTTCCATAAATTCTTCTTTGATTTGTTCTGCGCACCCGTTTAGGTTCTCTACTCCTCCGTCTCTCTTTTCGTTTCCTTGAGCATTTCCATGATTTCGGTATTTCCTTCTTGCTCCTAGATCCTTGCAACGACGGGCGCGTTCCTGGCCTTACGGAAATGAAGGATAGGTTGGGCCTTACCACGAGAGGTTCTTCTTCTTCACCAACTGGGAAAGATGTTGTCGCACTTCCTCTGTTTCTTTTAATCATTTTCTGCATTTGTCTCTGCTGTTTTTGCATCACTACCATCGCCTCATACGCCTCTTTCCTTTAGGTCCCTTTAGCCAAATCTGTCGGGTTAGAGGGGAACCCCGAGGGACATTTCTCTTCTTCCTCCCAATTTCCCTTCACCCCTGCTGGGAAATAAAGTCGAGTAGCCAGTAGTGGGGTGAGGGATGGAGTCTCTTTTATTACTATGGTGGTATCCTCGTGGATTTAACTTTAATTAGAATGCCTATATTCATTTGTATCCTTTCAAAGGCATACAAGGATGACTTCTGCTCTACGGCCCGAGCAAAGGTGTTTAGTAGGCACTATTACAACGAGAACATATGGTAAAACCATACCTTTGCTTCTTGATTTAAGAGCTCCTCTTTTTGATGGCATGGTGGGGGTTCTTCTTCGTCACCTCCCCATTTCCCTTTTCCTCCAGTCAATCGGAATTCACTATCTTTTTCATAATTTGGGTTTCAACAATTTCACTTATGCTTGACCCATGCTTAAAATCTCTGATTTAAATATTTCATTTATTCTTATCACGAAAATTTTGAACACCTCAACATAAGCAGAATCATCGCCATTTCCACCATATTTGCATAGGAATTCACAGTGAAGCGAGAATACGCGCTTGTGCTATAAAGAATCCCGACCTCTTTTCTCTATCACTTCCAAAAATGGGGAAATTAGTTTACCAAATCCTCTGCCTTTACCCTGAATTCATGTCAAACATCACCTTGTTCCATAATTCTTAAGCTTCTTTTGAAACGAAGTCTTTTTCTTCTTCTATTGCTTCTTTATCGGGTTGCTCATCCTCCTTCAGCTAGTTTCCTTTTTCAACATTTATCTCTTCCTCAGGTTGAGTTTAGAAGCGCAAGGAACTTCTTCCACTTTAGCCCGACATTTCATGCATGATTTCATCGATCAGTTTGTTAAGATTAGCGACTTCATCTTGATTTGTTGCCATGATTGAAGCTTTGCGAGAATACTGCTTTGCTCTCTGGTTTTAGGGTTTCAAGATTCCAAAAAGATGGATGTAGAAGTGGAAAGGTTGGGATAGTGCGGGTTTAATGGAATTTGAAGTGGAGCACTGACGTTGGGTTGATGTCATGATTTACGATATAGGTCGCGACATTAAATGTTGAGCCTCTCTTAATCGATGATTTTCAATGAATCCTATTTTGTCTTTGGAATACCCAAAATGAAAGGTTTAAAAAATCCCACTTTTATTGAGTTTTGGATTATTAAATTCGCAACATAAAGATTTACATTGCGGCACAGACAACTCAGTCCACAACAAAGGTACAGTATGCAACTTTCTCTTTTCTTTCCTTGATTTATTTTTAGTCGTGACCACAGTTTCACTTTTTCAACTTTCTTTTCTGTTTTATTGTTTCACATCCGGCGTGGTTGCAACTTTTTGGATTAATGTTGCGACCAAAAGCAATCAAAATCAATCCAAGACAACTTCTGACTCAATTCATGCTTCATCATACGAATATTCAATAAAATCATCCACTGGCCATCATATTGAATTTAAGCACCAGAATAAAGTAAAATTCCCCCGAACTTTCAATTATGCCATGCTCGAGAGATTAAAAATTTAAATAAAAATGAGAATAATTATCTTGCCCCTTTTTGTCTCTTGCTCTTGGAATTTGATTTGATTGTAGATCTTCCTTGCATAATTTTCATTTGTCCTGCAAAACTGACAAAAATATTTACTTACTCTTTGTCCAAATAATGAATCAAATTATGAAAGCTATTAGAAATTTAAACATAAAATATAGCAAAAAAACTTAAAACAAATTGATGGATTGCCTTCCATGGCGCTCAATTTTAGTCTTTAAATTTGGACTTCTTCTTGCCATAATTTTGTTTCTTCAAATTTTCTCATTAAGAACTAAGAGTCATTCTTCAAATTGCTTTCTCCCAGTAGTGCTTTAATCTACGACCATTAGCGCTTTGAATTCCTCATGATTCTTGGCTCTAAGTGTCCTTTGAGTGTGTGCTTGATACTCTTGTATATGGTCCTTCCATTTGGATTTAAGCTCCCTAGAAAGAGTCTTGAATCTGGAGTTGAATAACAAGATCTGATCTCCTCCCCATATTGAATTCCCTCCTCAAATTCGTTGATCATGCCATTTTTGTTTTATCTTTATGGTCACAGCACTATCATAGGCTTCATTCTTAACTCTTCCAGTCCATTTAGGCGGAGGTGGCCTCTCTTCTTTAGTAGCCTTGAAATCAAATTTAGCTTCTTGATGGCCCACATAGTTTATATTCTTGCTGAGGTAGGTGACAAGGTTTTCCAACGACAAGCTGTATGGTGACATTCGATGGGAGTTTTAAAGCGATCTGTATGC
Organism: Tetrastigma voinierianum; assembly: GCA_016808115.1. Classification (NCBI taxonomy): domain Eukaryota; kingdom Viridiplantae; phylum Streptophyta; class Magnoliopsida; order Vitales; family Vitaceae; genus Tetrastigma; species Tetrastigma voinierianum. The sequence goes on along the minus strand of JAEQBH010006311.1, from coordinate 164,663 downwards.
ACTAGAGTGCATCATCAACTTCAAAGACCAATCTCTTACTGCTAGAACTTCTGATCTTTTGCAGAATTTACTCTCACATTTGGAAATTTCAACTTGCCCATTTGTCTGAGGGTGATAAGCAAAGCTCATAATGTGTTTGATACCATATCTGCCCATGAGTTTGTCAAACACCTTATTTGCAAATGGCTCCCTCCATCATGAGTTATAGTTAGGTGTCTGATACGCTAGAATATTTCTTTGTAAAAATCCTGTTGTATTGGTATATTCTTGAATAATTCTTTGCCTATTTATTTTGATACATAATCCACGGCTAGGAGTATGTATATATTTCCAAATAGTGGAAAGGCCCCGCAAATCCAATTCCCATACATGAACGATTGCTCCACCGGGATACCTTGGGGCATTTCATGCCTTTGCTGATATTTCCATTCTTTGGCATTGATCACCAACTTCACCCATTCAAATGCTCCTTAAAAATAGTGAGCCCCGATCAAAATCATTTGGAGAATTTTGTGGGCTGTTTTATCTCTGCAAAATGTATCACTCCATATGGTGATGCATGACATTCTTGTAAAATCTTTCTTTGCTCACCTTAATTTTATCTCCTTATAATCGGATCGGCTTCTCACTAAGCAGGTAATGTCATCCCGGATGTAGTATCGCTTCTATCGGTCCTTAGCTTTTTCTCTGTTTGTGCATTTGAATTACGGTGGCATAATTCCATAAGCTAAGAAGTTAACAATATCGGTAATACGAGGTGTTTGGAGTGGCCAATTTGAAATGCTTGCTCATACGGAAAAAATTTTGTTATTTCTCTTTCCTCTTCTTGTTAGGTAGAGTTTCTCATGCCAATAGTGATCGGCTATCACATTGTCACAACCTTTCTTGTCTTTTATTTCTAGATCAAATTCCTGCAATAACAATACCCACCTGATTAGTCTTGGCTTTGCTTCTTTCTTTGCCATTAGATACTTAATTGCTGCATGATCAGTGTGTATAATAACGTGGGACCCCAAAATGTATGGCCTAAATTTTTCACATGCAAATACTATCGCCGACGTCTCCTTTTCGTGTAGAGTAATTTTCTGAGCTTCGTTAAAGGTTTCTTGGCATAGTATATGGCTTTGGAATACTTTTGACTTTTGTCCCAATCGACTCCATTGCAAAATCAGGCATCACCACGTGATTTCAAATTCTCATTCCCGATACGGTTTTGCCATGATAGAGCCTAACTAATCTGAATTTGATTTCTTGAAAAGAATTACAGCGAGGATTAATCAAAATAGAACTTAGTATCCTTTTCTAACCCAATGCACGCAATTAATTACGCAATTTTGAGAAATCTCGATAAATCTTCTATAAAATCCGGCATGTCACAGAAACTTCTAATTCCCTTGGCGTAGTGGGTGGCATTAAATTTCTTATAATTGAAACTTTGTAGTCACCTGCAGCCACTCTTTGCCCCGGAAATCATGTGCCCCAGACAATTCCTTCTGTAACCATAAAATGGCATTTTCCCGATTCAGAGCTAGATTCTTGTCCTTGCACCTTTGAAGTACTGTCCCGAGTTATGCGAGCGATGCCAGCCCCGGATCCATACCGTAAATCATCCATGAAGATCTACATAACTGTACGCTTCATCGGGAAAATATGACATCATGCATCTTTGGAAGGTACAGAGGAAGCATTACACAAACCAAATAGCTGGCATTCTCTAGCAAAGTACCAAATGGACATGTAAAGTGGTTTCTCCACGATCCCTCGAGGTGCGATAGCGAATTTGGTTATATCAGTATCCATCGAAAACAAAAGTGAGGTGTCCGCGATCTATCCGACATCCCGATCGATGAAAGGCGGGGAAAGCGATCCTTTTCTTGTTGCGAGTATTCGATTTCTTGTAGTCAATACCACACACCCTCCATCACATCCACGGTTCTTGTAGGAATAAGTTCATTCTTTTCATTTCTGATCACAGTGAATCTACCTTTCTTGGGAACCATATGTACCGGGCTCACCCAAGAATTATCTGATATAGCAAATATAAAACCTGCATTTAACCATTTCAGAACTTCTTTTTTAACAACTTCTTTCATCACTAGGTTTAGCCTCCTTTGATGCTCAATAGAAGTTTTTGCATTATCATTCAGCAATATTTTGTGCATGCAAATAGAGGTATTACCCTTGAGATCCTCGATTGACCCGACAATAGCTTCTTGTATTTTCTCGAATTTCAGCCCGACTTACGTTTGTTCTTGGCTTTGTCAATCTGGTGATATGATGACTAGTTTCTCTTTTAAGTTCACAAAAACTCATATTTCAAATGGCGAGCCAATTCTTTGATATTAACCCATCTGCGCTAGTTTCTGCTCATGAGTTTTACATTTACGGTGCATACTTCATCTGTTTATTTTCATTTATGCTCAGGAAATTGTTTCTTTGTTAAATGATTTGAAGAGCGATGTTCACAATCAAGACTCTCGAGATCTTGAAAAATTCATCTGATTTCATTGATAGAATGTTGAAGAATCTGGTCAAATTCAATTCAACAACGAGAGACTATTGTTTCTCTGACCATACAACTTTACGCATCACATTAGGATGTTCGAGCTATTAAGATTAAAGTGCCTTTCTTCATTCCCCACCCTTAGTATTTGGATCCCCTTTTGCATCCCATCAGCGCTCGGTTACTAAGAAAGGGTCTTCCTAACTGACAAAGGAACTTGAGTATCTTCCTCTATCTTCATGATAACAAAATCCACTAAGAAGATGAATTTCCCGGCTTGATAAGATGCATCTTGAGTACCTTAAGTTTGTGCCATTGATCTGTCAGCCATTTGCAATGTAATTGTTGTTGGGGTAAGTTCCCCGAATAAGTCTTTTCATAGCGATAAGCGACATCAAATTTTTATACTAGCACTTAATCACATAAAGTCTTCTTTGAATTCATATTTTCCTATAGAGCAGGGAATGGTGAAGACTGTGGTCCTTCATTTTGCCGGAGCTTTGTCGATAACTCCGCACTAAGGTGTAGCAAATAAATTCACTATCCCCTCCTCGCCTATCTTCCTTTCTCGCCTCTCAAGATTCCTTCAGAAATTTTGCATAAATAGCATTTGTTTGGTTGATCACCTCAAGAAGGATATTGATTTCTATTTTCTTGAAAATATCCAAGAATCTAGAAAACTGCTCTTCCCTTTTGCCTTAGCCTCCGTGGAAACGGCACTCGCAGGTGTATAATCCGCACTCCTTCCTTCCCCGTTGCCATTATTTCCTTCAGCCGTCTAACTGAGGTGCTCTCTCCCTTCCCTTCCAGCCTTCGTTCTCGCCTCGCCCTTCTTTCCTTTCTTCCTTCCGCGTTGTTGCTCACTCTTTCCCACTTCTCAACCGGAATTGCCATGCGCCTGATCTTTTCTTGGTGCGTCACTAGGAATGTACCCTCGTCTCCGATTCGCATATTCAGGTTAGTCACTCTACTGCGGTTCCAAGTTTTTCAATGAGGCACTTGTATTCTTCCCTCGAAACAATTGAGTATCGGGACTTGAAAGCTTCCAAGTCGATGCCTTCGTTTCATGGAAGTGTATGCTCTCTTGTTTCCATGAATCATGCAAAGATTTGTTCTTCAAACGGTCGGTACCCTCCTCGACCCCGATATTCATTTCTCGCATTCACCCCCTCGACGCCGGAACCTCGTGGTTGACATCCCCGCTGAGGATTCTATCCATGCCTTGGGCCTTGTAATGCCCCTCCACCATATGAGAAATTCTCATGGTTCCTCAAAGGCTAGACTCGTAATGTGGGCAATGTTAGGACGGCTAAATGGTAATTTCTCGTTCATTCACGTATTTAACCCCTCCCTATCACCATAAGAATCTTCATATAATTTCACACCCTTCTCATCCGGTTTCTCTTCCACATCCTGTTTCATGAGCGCAGGCATTTTTCTTTCCTCATGGTCCATCCTACGATGATGACATCTAACTTGCTCCATGGTCGTCATTTTACTCACCTCCATGACCTCTTCCTCCGCTTATTACCCTGAAAACTCAGAGATGGAGCCATATTGCATTTGACTGTGTCTTCTATCGATTCTAGCCTTCAAGACTTTTCTTTTGAATGCTCCATTAAAGATGAAGCATCGATAATGCCTTGCATGTACTCATTTAAGGCATGATATACTATATCCATCTAGGTTTTTAAATCAATTCCATGCATAGGGCACCTCTTCAAAGCAACCTCTTGAATCTCTCCCAAGCTATATATAGGCTCTCATCTTCCCTCTTTTGGAACACTATTATCTCTCTTCTTCTCCGAGGCGAGAGATGGGAAAGAACCTGACCTATATGCTCTACCAACTCTTCCCAAGTATCAATCGAACCATACGGTAATGATTCATACCAAGTGGTCGCTATATCTCTTAAAGAGAATGGGAAGAGATGTAAAATGAGTAACCTCCTCGCCTCACACCATTCAAATTTTCACCGCATTTTACATCCCGAGAAATCTACCCAGTGCTCGCTCGGGGTCTTCTCAGCGGATGACTAGCGAACCGATGTCGCCGCACCATTGTTATCAAAGCTTCGCTTTAGTTCAAAGTTATTTGCATCCACAAGAGGTCATTTTACTGCGTAATATCTCTTCCCGAATGATAGGCCTTAAGCCCTTCCATTGTGTCACGGCATTAGAAGCCTTCGGGCCGTCCGTTCCTCTCGTCCGTCATGTCTCATCCGCTATAAACAAGCCATTTTGGTCTTTCTTAAGCTTCTAAGTGTTCTTCCAATTGTCCGCTAGGAAACAAGCCGAATCTTGTTTCTATGCATTAAAGAATTCGAAATCAAAACACACTCGAATTAATAGGATTGAATAAACTAAAATAAAATATTTTCAACATGGCTTGTTAAAGATCGCTATTGATGTACCCACGCTTGAAAGCTATTTTGTTCTTTTCTTTATAAAATGTCCAAATTAGCATTTCCTTTTGTTAGAATATTGATCTATTTAATTTTCAAATCCCGGCAACGGCGCCATAAAGCTTGTTTGTCCCTTTTTATATGTGAATTAAAACTCCTCAAATTACATAGTTGTAAGAGCCTTTACATTTTATCTTGTTGCATCTATGTCACTTCGATAAAATTCTTTATAAATATTTCTTTTCTTAAGGTTCATGATTTAAAATAAGGGTTTAGTCTATGACACTCATGCACAGTCATACAAGTAGTAAAATCCTCAATGTAAGTCCGTGCATCATTCCCACGTAGATTGGTACGAATTAAAGATCAACTACCTCAAACTACTAAACTTCCATGCTATTTGACTAAAGACTCAAATGGAAGTTGTATCTAGAAAAATAAAGGTTCTAGACTATTAACTACTGTTTAACTAAGCTTGAAACAAATTAAATGACTAAAATAACAGAATTAAATGTTAGACCTAATCAGCTTCGTGAGAAACGAAAACTATCGTGAATTACAATGAAACACTAATTCCTACACTAAAATACATTATGTTCTTGTGTATGGATCGATTTGTCCAAGATTTCAAATTTTGGAATTGATTTCCATATTCGCTGTTGATAATTCTTGTTTCGAAGACAAGATCAAACCAGCTACTTGTATTCTAATCCTCTCTGCAAGATCCGGGCATTTTCTTTCAATACTTCACACCCATTTCTTGTTGATGTTGCATCTTTACTCCCTTCCTCAGATTTTTGCAAAGTTTCTACCACTTAAAAGGTGGCTCAACCTCCGTATCTATTGGGTCGTTCTTTCCTCGATTAGATCTCAGCCAACACAAGGCCAAGAACTTGCCTTTAGATCGAGGTGAACTCGATCATTTATATTGTTAAATACCCTCCAACTTCACCATGAGCGAATGGGGATTTATCAAAATGAAACACTCAAAGCCTCGTATTTGTCAATGGTAGTCTAGGTATACCTGTAAAAGAATGCTCACTTCTCAGAATCTCCGTCAGGTCACGCAGAGGGAACTCGATATTAGAGCAAGATACATTCTCAAATTGTATTCGTACTACTATCGAACTTATCAATTCAAAACGACACCAAATAAGTAAACCAACCCAAATAAGTTCTTCAAATTTATGCAGAAAGACTCAGAATTCAAATGTAAATCAAATCTAGCAGAGTCGCTACCCACCATCGCGCAGAATCATGAATTAAGAAATGGATCACCGATCGCTGGCATAACCAATCAGAATTGCAATAAAACCGAGAAGAAATGAATCTTTAAATTTGTCTAGATTTCATAAATTTTCAAAGAATTTTAAGAAGAAAATAACATAACAAACCATGCCTCCACCTGCTTCGTACAAGTCAGATTCAAACTTAAAAGAAATTAACTAAAAAAATAAAATAAAAAATAAAAATCTACTCTAAACTATACACTGAGTTCCTCTCCTTTCCCCTTTTTCTGGGTAGTGAAGACAGAAGACTACTTTACTATTCTAAAACTGTCTATTTATACTGTCAAAAGAAATTAGGCCGAATCCCCAAAAAGCTCCAGGTGGAATCCTAAAAGAAGGCCCAGATCACTATCCTATGTCGCGACTTCAAGTTGATGTCGCGACATGAATTTCCCTTGTTTGCCCAGCTTCCGCCGCGAATCTTGTTGGTTCATGACCAGCTTTCTTGCAACCGCTAGATCAATGGTCGTGACATCGTTTATAATCGCGACCTTGTTTGCTTAGTGTTTCTCAAGAGTTGATGTCGCGATCACAGCTTCATCGCGACATCGCTGCTCTTTCTTTCCGCTTCGAAAGGCGCATCGCACTTTAGGTTGCGACCACCTTCTCGCTTGTAGGATGACTTCATGTTGTGACTTTGATTTCTTGGTCGCGACAGTTGGTGGTCTTCGCCTTCATTGTGTTTCGAATTTAATGTCGCGACCTCAAGGTGATATCGCGAATTCTCACGCCCCATTTCTTTCTTCCTCGTCGCAACTCGCTCTTTTGTTGCAACTAATTTTTCTCCTTCCCACCTTTATTCCAGGTCGCGACCTCAAAGTGATGTCGCGACCTCTTTTTCTTCAACTCAGCTCTTCTTCCGGTCACGACCTTAGTGAGTGGTCGCGACATCGTTTGTGGTCCTTGATTAATAAATGGTCGCAACTTCAGTCTTCCCGTTGGGACCTACCCCGCTTTTATGCTCCGACCCCACCTTGTGCCTCATTTGGAAAACTAGTTGCAACTTCGTTTCCTTGGTAAAGACCTCTCTCATTTACATTGACGGATCCACGTCGCACCTCGCCTACATTATTCACGCCGCGATCAGAGTGGTGTCACACATGCATTCTTCTTGAATATCTCCCTTTAGTCCTCGACCACATTTCCTTTGTCGCACCTTTCTTTCAAGTCACGACTTCACTTGTTAAGGTCTTCTATTTCTTCCTCAAAGTTGATTTTAGTGATGTCGTGGATTCTTAAATGATCACAACTAAGCTTCCTCGTCAGCGACTCGATTTTTTGCCATTTAATTTCACTCAAGCTACAGAAGGCCCCTTGTTTCGCGAGATTTTAAGATTCACGTATTTTCCCGCAAATTAAATTTGAGTAAAATATCCACATTTCTGCATACAAATCAACATTTATCTTGTAATATGCTCAGAAAAATGGATTAAAAATCTAATGAGTTTTTGGACTCATCAGTGTGCGAAGCCTATAATGTGACACCAAAAATTCTCTACCCACAAAAAGACACATGAGTTTTGTATATAAATGATTATTGAGGTGTAACATTCAAAAATCATTTGGTTTGAAAACAAATGAATTTGTTTTGTAAAATGATCATTGCATGTAATCCAGAAATGATGGATTTTATCACGCATAGGCTTTGGCATTGTGTGATACGAGTCGGTAAGGACTCGGATGTGATGGGAGGCAATAAGGACTCGGGGCATGGTACATGATTGAGTCTTATCTCATTTCATGGCATGACATGTAGGATTCTATAGTAGAAATTGCATGTTTTTAATTGGAATGTGAATGTGAATGTGTGAAACATGACCATTGCATGTGCACTTAGGTGGAGAGTGGCCTTTGTAGAAAATATTCTCTACTGGGCATGGCTCACCCTTGATGGGAAAACATTTCAGGTGCAAGGTGTACACCAGTGGACGACGCTCATTCGAGGCCGCAATTATGAAGAAGGCCAACATGTGGCTTCGATAAATCGTTTTGTAAAAAACTTTGGAACAATCTAGTTCCGGTATGTAATAATGGTAAGAGAGTCTTGATCGAACTCTTACGGACTATTTAAAAATGTAATTTCTCATATGGAACTTAACTAGGTGGTATCAAGTTCCTCAGTACCCATAAGTATTTGATACCAGTTTTGTATCAAAGCTTAGGTACATGATTACCTAAGGTAGTATTTTCGAGGGTTGACGGTTGGTCAACAGGATCCCCGGGTTTTAAGGCGTCATAACTTGGTATCAGAGCTTAGGTATACGGCTACCTAGGGTTTGATGGATATAGGTCTAGGTCATTAGATTCATTGTGTTCTAATGTCACAGCTTGCATCAAAGCATAGGTATGTGATTACCTAGGGTTTGGTAGGCATGGGTTTAGACCATTACATACATTGTGTGTTTCATGTTTGTGTTACATGAATGTGTGCTGTGTGTTGTGTGGATTATATACATGAGAATTATATAAGATCGCTTGTCAGGTGATTTATATGCATGGTAAAATGTGTATAGAGAAGGAGGAACACTAGGGTTAGAACACGTAACCTTGGGGGTTTGGAAAAAGAATGAACGGATGGTTCGGGTTGTTAATGTCTATTAGTAGTTGGCACATGCACTACTAGTTAGACGAGAAAAAGGAATCTCAATTTGCTATTTGACATTTATAGATGGCAAGTCGAGGAAAATGACGTAGAGGCAGTGGACGGGGCAACAACTAGCCACTACTAGCCTTTGACCAACAAGCCTTTATGCTACTATTGCACGAGCGAGTGCTATGGCTGCCACTATTGCACAAGCTAGTGCAACCGTGGGGTAGGGAGGGTAAAGTAACCTCCAGAGATTTAAGGGGCACCATCCTCTAACCTCTAAGGGAGGAAGGGACCCAATGGTGGCTGATCATTGGTTCCAACAAGTCGGAAAGATATTGGAGGCTATGGAGGTCACCTCCAATGCCACTAAGATAAAGCTAACCGCATTCCGACTAGAGGGTGAATCCCAAGTGTGGTGGGATTACGTCAAAGCCTCAGAACTTGGAAGCAATGACATGGAAAGAGTTCCATGAGCTCTTCATGGGCAAGTATTTCCCAGCATCTGCTCAACATGCAAAGGCTTGGGAATTCCTAGAGTTGAAACAAGGAACGATGACAGTGCTCAAATACGTGGCTAAGTTCACTGAGTTAGCCCGTTTCATTGATGATTATGTGGCCACATATATAGCTAAAGTGAGAAAGTTCGAGGATGGTTTGAAACTATCCATCCGGGGTAAAATTGTGGGACTCCTCCTACAAGATTTGGACTTGATGGTTAAGATAGCTCTGGCTATTGAGAGGGAAGTGGATGACGCTAGTGATAAGATGAAGGAGAGTTAACTCTCTTCTTCTAACTTAGGAAAGAAGTAGAGGACTTCTACTCTGTGAGGGTTTCAGTTATAGGACCGCGACTATCAGGGCTAAGGTCAGGATCAGTCATCCCAAGATGGGAGACACTTCAGGGCCACTAGCCAGTTAGGGTAGAGGATATGTTTCCAATGCCACCAGCCAGGACACATGAGGCGGGATTGTCCTCGAGGCGTGGATCCGTAGGCTACGAGACACCCTGGCCCCGGGGCCACAGTGGGATACGCATTGCACGCATTTGTTCTTCCCACCCCACCATAGGCCAAGGAAAACATTATTATTCTTAAGGTGCTACACATGCACCTACTACTTCGTAGACAAGCCAGATGGGCCTGGGCATGGGTCTAGGTAGAGGCCAGGGCTCACAAGCCGGGACTTCAGGGACCCAGGGACGTGTGTACACTATTACACCTCAAACTGAGCTTGTAGATCAGTCAGTTATTCAAGGTACATTTCTACTCTTTCTCTTATGGGTAAGAGTGTTGTTTGATTCTGGTGCATCTCATTCATTCATTGTTGCATCATGTGTGAAAGATTTTGGCTTAGAGGTTGAAACTTTGGAAGAGTCGTTACATGTGAGTTCTCCCTTAGAAACCAGGTATATTGATTAGATATGCCTGGATTTGTGGGAGTTAGGAGATCTCGTGGATTCTATCTCACGATGTGGACCTTAGGGTCATGAACATGTCGAAGTTTGATGTCATCCTTGGTATGGATTGGTTGACGTCACACCGAGTAGTCATTGATTATCGTAAGAGGGTCACTACCTACACACCGAATGATGTTTGTGTTATGTTTCAGGGGGATAAGCACGATGCTTTACCTAGAGCCTTGCACGACTCTATATGGCACGGGCATTTGATGGGTTGGCTTCCAAGCCTTACCCTAGAAGACAAGGTAAGACAGGAGTTGAACCTACCTTGGGTGGTTTACGGGTATGAGGACGTTTTTCCAGGTGAACTACCAGGGTTACCTCCATATAGGGATGTAGACTTCACTATTGAGTTGCACCCTGGTACATCGCCCATTTATATGACTCTGCATAGAATGACACCTATTGAGTTATAGGAACTCAAGGTCCAAGTACAAGAATTGTTGGATAGAGATTTTATTAGACCGAGCACTTCACCATAGGGCGCTCCGATATTGTTTTCCAAGAAGAGAGACAAGACTCTTCAGCTGTGTAAAGATTATCGACAGTTGAATAGAGCTACTATCAAGAATAGGTACCCTTTGCTAAGAATTGATGATTTGTTTGATCAATTGAGAAGGGCGCGGGTTTATTCTAAGATAGATCTCTCGCATCGTTACCACGCTGAAAGTTGTGGAGATGTGATATTCCTAAGACGACGCTAGAAAGTGATAAGTGGCATTTCTGAGTTCACAATGATGCTGCTCGATTGAGAATGCCCTAGTAGCACCTCATGATCTATGCATAGGGTATTCCAGCTCTACTTAGACTGGCCAAGCCATAGGATGACAACTTGATCTACTCCAAGTTTGAGGAGGATCATGAGGGTCACTTGAGTATCGTTCTTCAGACCTTGAGAGAACATTAGTTGTATGCAAAATTCAGCAAGTGTGAATTTTGGCTTATTGACGTGAGATTATTGGGGCACGTGGTATTAGCTTCGGGGGTATCCGTGGACCCGAAGAAGTTTGAGGCAGTTATGAGTTGGGAGAGACCAAAGTCATTCTTCAAGATACGCGGTTTCTTGGGATTAGCAAGGTATTATAGGAGGTTCATTGAGGACTTCTCCCGGTTAGTTGCACCTATGACGAGATTGACCTAAAATGAGGCCAAGTTTGAGTGGAATGACCTGTGTGAGGAGGCATTCCAGGAATTGAAGAGGAGGCTTACTTCAGCACCTATTCTGATAGTCCTAAAGAGGGGACAGAGGTACACAGTGTATTGTGATGCCTCTAAGGACGAACTGGAATGTGTTTTGATGTAGTCCGGGAGGGTAATGGTGTACGGTTCTCAACAGTTAAAGAACCACGAGCAGAGTTACCCCACGCATGACATGGAGTTAGTGGCCATTGTCTTTGCCTTAAAGGCTTGGCACTACTATCTCTACAGTGAGTAGTTCAAGGTGTTTTTAGACCGCAAAAGTCTGAAGTACATTTTTACATAGCGGGACCTGAACATGAGGCAACACAGGTGGATGGAATATCTAGAGGACTATGATTTCACTTTACATTACCATCTCGGTAAGGCAAATGTGGTGGCTGATGCACTGTCGGAAGTCATGGAGAGTGTATAGCTTCCTAGATTGCGTATTGATCGAGACCGGCCGATAGTTCGGATTACAATACTGTGATTAAGCTCAGGGTACCTTAGGGAGTTTAGTGGCTACGCAATCCCTACTAAGTAGAGTTATCGAGTCCCAAGGACAGGACACAGATATTTCCCATCATGGATTAGGTACATACGGGTACAGGTGACAAGGCTCCATTCACACATATGGTAGTCTTCGGTATAGGGATGGCTAGGGTTCTCATCAAGTAGATTCGAGAGTGAGATCTTCGGGCCCATTGTTCTTGTTTCTATGTGCATCCGTGTGGCACAAAGATATCATGATCTATATCGCTACCACATCGGGAGGGATGAAGAACATCGTTGGAGACTTCGTTTCGTCAGGTCTCACGTGTCAAGAAGTAAAGGCCGAAAGCACCAAAGGTCAGTCGGGTTACTCCAAATTTTCGAGGTAGCCGAGTGGAAGGGAACATTTCACGATGGATTTCAGGACTCGCTTCTGCCACAAACATCATGGAGGGTACTTATCACACTGCGGAGTGATAAATGACCGGCTTACAAAGTCAGCACACTTTCTAGTGGTGCGGATGACCTTCACTCTGGAGGAATTCTGCAAGTTTTACGTGTGGGAGATTGTCTGATTACATGGAGTGCCAGTATCTATTGTATCAAATCAGGATCCCAGGTTTATGACTCATTTTTGGAAGAGTTTCTAGCAAGTCATGGGGACACATTTAATGAAGAGCACAACTTTTCATCCCTTATCGACTCGTCACGAGAGGACCATCTTATTATTTGAGACATTATTGTTACTTAGCATGCGCCCTTGATCTCAAGGGTAGCTGGGAAGAGCATTTACCCTTGGTGGAATTTGCTTACAACAATAGTTATTAGGTGAGCATACAAATGGCACCTTATGAGGCTTTATATGGGAGGCCATGTCAATCTCTAGTTTGTTGGACAGAGGTGGGAAAGAGAACCACCACGAGTCCAGAATTGGTTATAGACACCTCTGAGAAGGTGGGTTTGATACGGAAGCATCTTCTCACGACTCAAAGCCGGTAGAAGAGCTACGCCGACAGACAGCGATGAACTCTGGAGTTTGAGGTGGGAGATCATGTCTTCTTTAAGGTAATGCTTAAAATATGAGTGGTCAAACCGAAAGCGAGGGAAAGCTATCTCTGCTGTATATCAGCCCTTCGAGGTACTCGAGAGGATAGGTACTTGCCAGATATCGACTGCTTGATCAAACTATCGAGTGTTCATGGTATTCCATGTCTCATGTTCTAAGTATACCCAAAATCCCGACTATGGTGGATCGGGAGGGACCGTACATATCATGGATAGTCGAGATCGTTTGCAAAGCACACCGCGAGGCTAATAAGGTGTTATGGCAAGACCGTGAGTGAGGAGGCAAATAATGGGAATGAGTTACTATGTGTGCCAACTATCCCTTCTTGTTCGAGGAAGAAGGTATGTTTTTTAGTCATTGATATTAAATGACTATTGCATATGCATGTGATTGTATGTGATGTGTGGGGGAATTTCGAAATGAAATTCTTTTAAGGGGGAGAGAATGTAAAACCCGAGAAAAATTGAATTTTTCTAAAAAAAAATGGCAAAACAGTAATTTGCTACTATAGTACATGTTGAAAACCTAGAAATTTTCTAGATCTCGAATGACGAAATCGAACTCACCAGTTGATTCGCTCCTCGCGAAATCGAAGCTACCTGCACGACTTCATCAATTTCGAGGTTAAGATTTTCACTAATTTCGGGGCCAGCGGGCGTCTAGTGTGCCTAAAAATGAGATTTTGGGAAATAAGTTAAGTTAAGTTCATAAAAAATAATGTGGACTTGAATTGAGACGAAATAAATTATTTTAGGGTAGAGATGGACTTGGGCAAGGATGGACACATGGCAAGACATGGGCCACTTACTTAACTTAAGGATAAGTAAGAACAAAAGCTCAAAGGTCTTGGGTTTAGGAAGTGTTCACGAGGCTTCCTAAGGTTTCTTCTACACTCCAAGAGGTAGGGAATCCTTTTTACTTGGGTTTATTTTCAATTTTTGAGCTGGACATAGTCGGATGTTCGAGTTCTTGTTTCAAGGCTCAGGCTTCGCAGTGCGACATGGAGTCAGGTTTGTCTCAAATATACCTCTTAAATGCTTTATAACATGTTTCGTATAATAATCGTAGCTGTATATTTATTCGGAATAAAATAAAGATAAAAACAAAAGTAGAATATGCATAAGTTAAATTTACAAATAATAGTAAAGATCTGAGGCTTATTTGTAAAAATTAGATTATAGATTGATTTGCAAATATTATAAGAGTCGAGGATCAAAGTAAAATAAAAGTATGATAAGATCAAATAAGGATACACTAAAAGAAATATCTATTTTCATTTCGAGAAAGGAGAGCAATAATGACAAGAGAGAAGAGAGTATACAGTTAAGAAGATCACAGTACTGACATGTCTCAGTCTGTATGGAACTGTGGAATATTTGTAAGGTCACACATGTCTTGGGTCAGAGGAATTTAGTATGGATACATGGCTTAACCCTATCTCGTGTACCTGTCAGGTTTTGGGAACCTCAAAACTCATTTCTCAGTAGGTCGAGTTGAGTAAAGAGCTTTAAGACTCCTAGATATGTGTTTTGAGAAGGGTCTAGTTGCTGTCAACCTAAAATTTCCTATTTTCGATCATATGCAGTAGCTGGATCTTAGAACGGGTTTTTGGATAGGAAATACAGGAATTAAGAAGGAGTCCTTCTTAGTAATTGTAGCCACACTAATGAATCCTGATGTTAGGGCTTTTGAATTTCTCAATTTGGACCCTGTGACCAAGTTATGGTCTTTTTAATTAATAGTCAAATGAAACAGAGTGGCCAGCTTGTAAAATGCCAACAAAGGGGTCGTCTAACAAAGAGTCGCCAAATGTTGGTCGTCTAACTGTGGCTGCTGGTCGAAGTTATTGCCCAACAGCGCGGCCGCCCAACGGGTCGCTGGCCACAGATCGCCCAATGTTGGTCGCCAAACGTTGATCGCCCAACCGTGGTCGCTACCGCGGTCGCCCAATGCTGGTCGCCCAACAAATGGGTCGCCACCGCGATCGCCAAATGTTGGTCGCCCAAATGCGGGTCAGCCCAACGCTGGTCGCCCAACCGCGGTCGCTAACGCGGTCGCCCAAATGCTGGTCAGCCCAACAGTGGTCGCTACGCGGGATCAGCGTTGGTCGCCCAACAGCTGGTCGCCAACAGCGGATTGCCAAAAGTGGTCGCCCAACAAAGGGTCGCCCAACAAGCAGCCGCCAAACAAAGGCTCGCCACTTCGCATAGCCGCCACTGGCTAAATCGACTACGCATGACCTCCAACTCTGAAGGTCATATCTCCTTTGTTCGAACCCGATTCCAGTGTTCTGGACTTTGGTGGAAAGCCTCCATTGGAGTCAAGAATCCATCCATATGCATGAGGAAGATATTAGATGTCAGACCGAGGTGTTAGACTGAGCTCAGCTGTTTCAGTGCAGCTCGTCACCCGTGTCACCTCGTCAAGATCGACTGCGCATGACCCCTCCAACTTCTAAGGTCATATCTCCTTCGCTTGAACTCCTCGATTTGAGGTGTTCTTGACCTCATGAAAGCCCATTGAGTCAAGAATACATCCACATGTCGGAGAGGAACATTAGACGCCTTGACCAAGGTGATAGATGAGCTCGTCACTTCAGGTCAACTCGTCAATCCAGGTCAGCTCGTCAGATTTGCCTACGTATGACCTCCAACTTCGGGAAGTCATAACTCCTCCGTCCGAACTCCGATTCGGGTGTTCTTGGACTCTATGGAAAGCCCATTGAGTCAAGAATCCATTAATAGACAGCTTGATAAGATGGGAACTCATATTAGCTCCATAAACATTTAAAAACAGTAGGCACTATAAGTACCATAGTTATTCATTTTATAAATGCCTATTATGAATTCATAAATAGCTCAGAAGCATACATGGTAAGCATATTTATTTATGCATGTAATAAGATATGAAAAATGCAAGATATGAATAAATGATTGTATATATATATCATATATGATTCTAAACGACAACAATTATTCGAAGAGATATATACAAAACATAAAATGTACATATCGATTGTCCGTTTAGAACCCTAAGAGGGATAGATGGGAATGCCTATTAGGAAAAACAGTTCTATATTATAAGTCTGTCTGTTCTGTTCTGATATCGAGGCTCCGTTTGGGTCGATGACATAGATCCCATGGATCAGTGGCCCCGAAAAGGGTCACCACTCATACAGGTTTTTATAAGATGATCATTGTCTCGTATACGACAACAAGGTTTCGGGTCTTTACAGCTCAGATTCACTTCTAAGGGGGCTTATGCGTACATGAAACATAAAAGAAAATGACCGTATTAGTGCAAACGAAAGGTAGAGAATATATGACATGATATAAGAAGTACAGTATTGCTATGCGAAGATGAAAGTATATAACTACAAGAATAAGAAGTAAAGTACAAGATGACAGAAAAGTATAGAAGATGACAAGAAATGAAACTTGTTATGAAGAGTATATATGAGAAATGATAAGAATCTCAGAATCTATATGTGTTATATGCATTTGTATAGAAGTGGGGTGACCTTAATTGGAGGTCATCCGTGTATTTATTTCCACTGCTGCAAAGCTTACACGGGGTGTTCAATCCGTGTAGGCATGTATGAAGAAACCAGAGAATAAGTAATCCACATCAGCAAATAAAGGCCACACAAAGAATAGTGCCTTAACGAAGACCTAGTTCACTTGTATAAGGAAAGTTTGTAAACCAATGTAAATATTATAGATGTTGTTAATTTCCATATATGGAGCTTCAGAGTATATATTTTTGTAATCCATTGCTACGTAATATAATACAAGTTAATTGTTTAACATTATATGAATATGTAAGTGTAAAGGTTATGTTTTAAAAGAGTGACCTCACTTGACATCCTATGCCGAGTCAAGCTTCAAGGTATTTCTCTCAAGAAGAAAAGGGTCTCGCCAGGGGAGCGAAGGTTCAAGCAGCGAAGGTCCACCTAAGCAAGGGTACGTAAACCTAGGTGAGCCCAAGGATAGGAAATAGGAGTTTCTAGTCTACCTAGGCGTAGGGAGGTTGCTCGCCCAGAACCACTCGCCAGGCGGCAAGGTAGGCTACATCTAGGAGCTTCATGGACTGTGGTGAGGCCTATGTTTATGCCTTGTCTGGGGCCTGCTCTCATGCCCGGGCCAGGATTGTTTGTATTTGCTTGGGGCCATTGTACGACTTGTTCGAGTGTCATCGACTAAGAGTTGATATGTTCGATGTCAATACGTGCTATAATGTATTGGCATGTGATGAGTTTATGCAAATGGCCATTACATGGCTTGATTGCAGGTGCATGTCATTGTCAACTTGAATGACATGTTGTATGTTAATGCTGATATATGCATAATATATCGACATGAATGAAATGATGTATGGAAGTCATATGCAGTGATGTGGATTGGCCCATGACACCGGAAAGTGGTGTGGATTGTGTCAATATGTGGCATTCATTATACATGGCATGATATGACATGCAATGACGCATTGCACGAGATATGCACGGGACATCGCATTGAATGGATGTGGAGTGCATGGTTGAAAATCAACACCGCTGTCGGCGGTTTGATCGTAGGCTCGGGTCAAGGGACAAAGTCCAACAAGTCGCATTAGTCAATAACCTTCCCTCAAAGTTATACAAATGTGACACTTTACAAATTGGTGTCGGGTAATAGCAAGCAAGGATAGACATCTCCTTAGGTGAAAAACCCATTAATTGAAGTTAGACATAATTACAAAGGCGAAGATCAGAAAGCGTTTAAGGTGGCGGCTTCATGTGTGACACCAAAAATTCGCTACCCATAAAAAGACACATGAGTTTTGTATATAAATGATCATTGAGGTGTAACATCCAAAAAACTTTTGGTTTGAAAACCAATGAATTTTTTTTATGTAAAATGATTATTGAATGTAATCCAGAAATGATGGATTTTATCACGCATGGGCTTTGGCAATGTGTGATAAGAGCTCTGGTATGACTCGATGCGAATGAGCCTCAAGACCCTGTGGCATGGTATGTCACACTTCGCCTCCCCGCCGCCTGAAGCAATTTAAGGCGCAACCATATCAGACCCCTTACCGCTGCATATCAGGGTCCTGCAAGTCTTATAAACTGAACCAAAGATCACATACCAAGATACAAAAATAAAACTACCACCGTAGTGGTGTTTAATATGTAATAATACATACAAATTAATCCAATATATATATATACAAAATCAGACATTTACATTTACATAATCATAGCGCAAAACCTGGGCTGTGTGATGCACTCTTCATGCGGCCGCCTAAAGAGAATGTGAAAGATCACTGACGCTCCCTGACCAGACTTTACACGGATTAAACCTGCATGTTTATAGCTGGGAAACTTATGACTTATACATACACATGCATCGATATTCACTTACAGAGATATATAATGTTAAATGTATATACAAAAAGAGCAAAGATATCATAATTTTTTCATGAATTCATGTAACAAACTTCTATACACATACTGCATTTCCTATACAGAATTTTATAATTTGTCTCAGATCTCTCAGGAGTTACGTAGCTTATAATATGTGTAAATTTAAGGTACCTATAGGTACTACAAAGCTTATACTTGTACAGAGGTACCCGTAGGTACTACAGAGCTTATACTTGTACAGAGGTACCTGTAGGTACATTTAAAGCGGAACGATGTACATTACTTTACTCTTGTCTATTTCTGTGACCCATCATAATTGTTCGACCACCTGCACTGCAAGAATAAGAAATGAGTAGGACACAACACAATAAGCACCCGAAGGTATAGTGACAAGACGAGGTGTCAGAGCACAAAGTAATGAAAGGTCAAGCACCGATAGAGAGGCTATCGCACTAATCAAAGAGTAATCAAGTACTAAATATGCCAAGCACTAAGTATAGGAGGTCGTCAGACTAATCATAGAGCATCAAGTACTATACGTGCCTACCCACGTAATGTGAGTCGGTCATTCAACATCCGATCTTAGGCGGGGCCCCACAATTATTAAGGTTCGTGGAACTTACTATCTTATTATAGGGCATTAAGTTTGCCAACATCAAACTCGCTTCGCCGAGGTGAAGCAGACTACTCCACTTTTTCCTTTACCTTATTAAAAACATGAATGGACCCCTTTCATACACTTATGTGGTCCTCATTAGTCCAATGTGACAAGTCCCTCGAATACTGTAATAGAGCAAAACATGACAAACACATGTCCTGTGAATTGCTACAAGACTACTATCAAGACGTAGCCTTCACCTCATGCATGGTAGCTGCTATACTCATTGCACTTTGCTACGCCTTAGTGTACCCGAGTCTTGTCCAAGCCTCCCTCTGTCGCTACATGGCAAGTGGGACATTTTTCTCGCCACACTCAAGGTGACTTATCACATATGGATCCCTTATGTCGCGTACAGACTCGAAATTGCTCAGACACTGACATCCATTTTCCAGAAATCCAATCCAAAATCAAAAGAAAACTCAGATACTCTCCGTAAAACATTCAAGTGTGTTCTCTGAACCTAAACCAAACCAAATTGATTTAATTGTGGTTTTTCAAACCCAAACTCTCAACAAATCTAGGGTTAAGATGAATTCCTAACTAAACCCTGGAAATGGAACAAACTAATATCCATACAAAAGTCAAAAAATCCATACTAATCCATAGTAATCCATACAAAACCATAGCAATCCATACTTGAAATCCTCTTCTCCTTCTTCTTCCTCCTCTTCTTCTTCTCTTCTCCTCTATTCACGTAGAAGCCTCCTAATCCCCCAAATGAGAGACCAACTTGTCTTATCCCATTTGATTTTAATTTTTCCTTTTATTACACTTTGGTCCTCAAGCTCCTTCTATTTGCACCACAACTTCTTATTCCTGCATTTCTATAACAAAGATCTCTTACATTCTTATTTTATTACTTTATATTATAGTTTCGACAAATTCCACTTTTACTCTTGTATGTTGTACAATTGGTTTCAAATTTTCTTAGCAAAATAATAATTGTGAAAATTTTCAAAACGCATTCTATAATATACCCTAATTATGTTTAAAGCACACTGGGTGTATTTCTGTGGGTGTTACATGGTACATGATTGAGTTCATCTCATGTCACATGATACGTAGGGATTCCATAGTAGAATCAAATGCTTACTTGGAATGTGAATGTGAATGTGCGAACACGACTGGTCACACACTTAGCGGATGCCTCTTAGAAATATTATCTATCAAGGACTCACCCTTTATGGGAAAACATTTCAGGTGCATGGTGTACACTGGTGGACGACGCTCATTCGAGGTCGCAGTTGTGAAGAAGGCCAACATGTGGCTTTGATAAATCATTTTGTAAAAACTTTGGAACAATCTAGTTTCGATATGTAATAATGGTAAGAGAGTTGTGATCAAACTCTTACGAACTGTTTAAAAATGTACTTTAACTTGGGCCACGGATGAATGGATCCTTGTGAATGACCTAACGAGGTAGAGTTGAGTTACCTAGCACTACGTATTTGATACCAGCTTTAGTATCAAAGCTTAGGCACAACGATTATCTTAAGGTAGTATTTTGGCGGGCTGGATGCAACCGCCAATCTGACCTCGGGTTCGGGGTATCACACCACGTCCCAAAGATACGGTCTCTTTTCTACTATTTGACACTAACATAGTGGCGCATGTGAAAATGATAAAAACCTTCTTAAATTGGTCACCAACAGTAACCCAATTCAGATATTTTCCAATCCAGGCAAGCTTTATTTCACACATGTGCACACGCCTTATGTGTAGATACAATAATACTCTCAGACTTGATCCTATGACATCTCCAATGATTCGAATCCTCGAACTCGAATGTCGAGTGCACTCTCCATCACACAAGGTGATGTCACATCATAACAAAGGCAGCCAATGGAGTAGCTCATAACGCAGCTCCTTGCATGCCAATTGGAGCAAGCCATCAAATCCAAGCTCCCTAATTGCATTGAGCTTCTCTTCTTCAAAATCAAGTATAATGGAAAGGAATTTAGATCCCGAGCACCTTGATTTGAGGATCTTTCCCTACAAAAATACCACAAATTACCACATTAAGCAGTTAACAATGAAGAATGTAAATGAATAATAAACATTTATCATTATTGTGGAACATACTTCTTTTGTTTCTTCTGGGCTTTATCCATGTCTGTATTATGATGGACATTGATGATAAAACATTGCAAATGATAAGAACATTCAAAAAATAGATTAGAAGTTGTTCTAAAACCAACACAAATATTGAACATAATTAGAAATATTCCATTAATATTCATAATAGCCCACATAAAAAAAGAACTAATATGGTAGCTAAAACAAACACACAAATATCGAAAAATGTTGATAAATGGTAACACATTATAATATTACATTCACCAGTTAAGGTACTTCATTGACTACTTAAGTTAGTACATTCATTATTTAAGGTAGTATATTCACTAATTACATATCAGCAATACATTCAACACTTATGATAGTAAATTCACTAATGTTAATACATTCAGTAGTTAAGGTAGTAAATTGACTTATTAGTTATGCTAGTACATTCAATAGTTACTTATGAATATTCATTGCCCAAGGTAGTACATTAACTAGTTATTGCTGTAAATTCACTATTATGGTAATACATCGCAAACAAAGTTACATTATGACTAATATACCTAGTTTTACAACATAGCTCCTCGTAAAAAACATGTCACCACAAAATACATTGAACAAAAAACTAATAATTGATTAAAAAGGGGGGTTTTCAACAACTTTGGTTCATACAACACATGTCACATCAAAACAAACAACTATTTACAACATTCGAACCAAAAAAAAGAAACAGATCAATCAATAAAAAAGAAAAAAATCAAACTTTTATCCTTCATCTTTGCCTTAGTTGCCGATGGAAGAATGGGAGCAAAATGGTACTACGAAATTGTGCGAAGCGACATCAGAAAGATGGAGTACTACGTAATGAAAGCAGGAAGAGGGGAGGGTTTAGTCGTCGGTTACATCCAACAAGGAGAAGAATCAGAAAGGAGAATGATTGAAAAGGAGTATGCTAACGGTCAAGAAGGAGAAGGAGAATGGCAGGCTGAAAAAGTTATTTCAATGTTTTTTATATTTTTTAATTACTATCAACTGGATTAATGAAGGACATTTTCGGGTTTTAATTTTACAAGTATACTTTCTATGTAGAATCACCATTATTTTTTTATGGGTTAACATGAATAATGGAAATCCAATTCTCGGTGATAGAAGTCTAATTATTTTTAAATTAGCAGCTCATACATACTTTTAATTATTGGATTTGAAGGGGGAAGTAGGGAAGATTCTGTACAAACGGGGCAAAGGCCAAGAATCAATCATCATCCACGATTCAACGGCTATAAAACACCAATGGTAATATCAAAATCTCCTAATCAAACGGGTAGGGAACCTCAAAACCATCTTTACCGTCTCTCCTTAGTCCTGACCGTTTCACACCCAATTTTCGCTCATTTCATTACCTGTTATTCGCAGAAGCAGAGAGAGAGAGAGAAGCATCGGAACAGAGTTGACATGTGTTGTTGAGATGGTGAACAGCAGGGGTTATTCCCACTCCAGATCCTCTTCAATTCCTAAAATTCTTCCCAGGAAACGGACTCTTTATACCATCACTGTGTATATAATCATTTCCTTTGCCTTTTCCATTGCCATATTTGTATTCTATACTAGGGATGTTTTGGAAAATGAACAGAAGCATCTTCCCTCCGAGGTGCCCCAGTTTCCCTCAGAGGAGTCTCAGTTTGTGCAGGTATGGTTATTTTATTTATTGTATTTGGAGATTTTCGTTTCCGGTGCCAATTAGAACTGGGTTTTGGTTTTCGTCTTATAATTTTTTATGGGTGTTTATGGGTTTTGGTGCCGGGGAAAAATGCAGCGATTTTGTTTTTAGATCTTTGAATTTATCTTTTTGAGGTTGTTTTTGTGACTTTTGAAGGTGGTGGGGAACTGGATCCTTAGTCTTTACATTTGTCTGTGAAGTAGGTTGTGAGTGGCTCAGATTGTCAAAGTTTGTAGATCTGAAATTGGGTGTTGATGGGTTCATTTGATCTTATATATGAATTATAGGTGCAGATTGGAAGTAAATGATCATGTTGGAAGCAGTCTTTATTATTATGTTATTGGTGAAATTTTTTCCGTTTTGATGATTGTTTCTAGTAGCATTAGGATGGAACAGTTTGTTTTAGTAAGAAAAATTTTCCATTGCTAAAGAAAGAAAGAATGCAATATTTTATGAATTAATGAAGTTTCTCTGCTTTTAATGTTCAGATACATGATGAACTCTGGAATGCTCCATCCAGGCATAGTTTGCACGCTTGTGTGAAGCCTACTTCTAAATATAAAGGTTATTCTTAAATTTGATCTCTTCTGCATTGAAATATGGGCCCTTCTTCCTTGACCAGAACTCATAGAATCATTACTCAATCATGTTTTTGGCTTCTTCTTTATCTTAATCTAATCCTTTTTACTTATAAATTATTACTCAATCATATGTTTGAACTGTTGAATTAGTACTAGTTTTATCAGTTTTTGCAGCAGCAAGCCTTTCTTTCATAATTTTAAGTTCTCCATTTAGTCTTGTCAACTGCCTTTAATTTTTATGTGTGGCAGTGGCTCCTTCAATATTTGAAATAATAGAAAACTATTTCATTGTTGCTTTTTCTAGTGAAAATTGGACAGAAAAGGTAGTCATACATAAGAAATGCTTCATGGTTTTTCTGTTTGTCTTTATAGTTCGAGGAGACAAAATGTCACTAGTAGTTGATGGAAGTTTGTGTCCTGTATCCTCTTTCTTTTATGCACTTTAGGTTTTTATTATTGTTTGAGATCATATTCTCATTTCCACAATTCCTAAGTTACCATTTGGCCTTGATATGCATATGGAATTTCCCCCTTTCACTCTCTCTCTCTAAAGTTACTATTCTTATTTTTTTTTTTTTTGCAATTTTAGCTTCCCAAGGATGGGATCGTTATATGACAGTAAAAAGCAATGGAGGACTAAATCAGATGCGTACTGGTGTAAGTTTTCTAGTAATTGTATCCCATGTTATCTTTTATAACTTCTTACATTTGCGTCTTCTGCTATTATTAGAAAATACAAAAGGTGCTTAGTCAAGATAACTCCTTTACATGGAACATGGATTGTTTGCTGGAAAATGAACTTTTATAAGCTATATCATATGTGTTTGAGTTCAGGTATTGGGTGCAGGTATGCATCTAGGTGTTGGATTTTCAATTCAAAAATCATAGGAGATGAGAATTTGGCTGAAAATGCTTCAACTATGGGTGCGATTCCTTGCATAGGTCATCAATTTAAAAAAAATTTTAAAACTTAGAAAAAACATTGTACGATAAATTACATACGATATGGTTTGTTGCAGTTGGAAGATATATTAATTATATCTTTTCTAGTTTAATAAGATGTACATTATTTTACTTTGATGTTACCACTAATTATTCATAAAGAACCTATTTATTGTAGATCTTTGTCTTAATAGATTGTTAAGAAAAGTCCATAAGAAAATATTATTCTAAATTATTAGTAAATGTTAATTATTTGAAACTTTAAAAATTATTATTTTTGTAATGGAAATTTTCTCATATTTGGGATATTCACAAAATATAATTTATATTTAATTTCTTATGATGCGAAATTTTTTTTTATGCATTAATTATTATAATTTATTTCTAAATCTTGTAAGATGTTCTGATAAAAAAAAAAAAAAACTTGTAAGATGTTAATTTTTATAGTTATCTTTTGATTTTGATGCTATTAATTATTACATTTATTTTTAATTGCCTATCAAAAAAAATTATTACATTTATTTTTAAACTTTATATGATAACCCCTTTTGGTTGATTCTTCATTTCTTAAGTTTCTAAATGTAAAGGATAAACATCTAAAGAATACCCATACTAAAAACATTCGCTCAAAAACCATGAACATAACTTTGTACCTTTAAAACGCCCCTTAAGGAAATGTTGGTGTCTTAATGTGCCTTGCGACTTTGCACACCTTTTTCTATTCAGAATAGGATCCTTAGCCTATTGTAAAACTTCTTTTGGCTGTCAATAGGCTTCACTTTTTGGTTTTCCCTTCCATCTCACTATATGCTCCATTATATGAGATACTTCTTGCCATTGAATCATTATAGGACATTACCACCAAGGTAGGTGCCTTCTAAGAGACTGTTCTTAACTTGGTTTCTTGTTTCTGTGACAAGGCTTCAATTTGTAAGGAAAAATGAATTTTAAGATATGAAGGGAGTTCAACCTTGTAGCTTTACAAAGCTTTACCCACAATAAGTAGAGCATTTAAATATGCCATGCTAATTTTATTTGTCTTAGGGACTTGAGTTCCTAAGATAGTAACTCTTAAGGGCTAACTCCCTAACCTAATCCTTTGTAGGTGGTAGGCCACCTTCTACCATTAACCCATCTCTTTATTATCTCAGCACCTTAACCAAGGTTGGAAATAGCTATGGTTCATTGTCAACTTGACTTACTTTTGCAACCTCTAACAAACTTGAATGTCATAACACAATTAATAATAGGATCATCACTTTGATGTCGCTTATAAAAAAAAAGATCATCACTTTCATGTAAGGAGTGGTTATTGCCTTGTGGTTTGCTTGAGTGCTTTTCCACCATTTCACTTCTCTATGGCTGTATGAACATTAGCCCATATTTGATCATGATTGTGTCTATATAGTTTCAATAGGACATTCACTTTTCTTTTCTTCTTTCCTTTTTCCATCCAACCATTCAAGGGTGAAAGATAAAAGAGAAATGAGGGTTTGACCCATGTACTTGGAAGAGCTTTACCCAAAACCTCCTAGTGAAACAGTTTATTTTTGGCTGATGATAACTTTAGGCAAACCCAAACTTCTTCTTCTTCCCAAGCATCTTCTTCTTCCTTCTTTTTTTCTTTAAGATCATATACAAACTTACCATGAAATAAATACGAAGAAAACACAACTAAAGATATTTGCTCCCCTTAGTTGCGAAAGGAATTCTGCAGAACTAACACTCTGACTTTAAAGTAATATTAAAAAGTTGTTGTAACCACCAATTAAACCTTCATTAGTTTTTTTTTTTTTTTATTTACCCAAGATAGGACTACTACAAAATCTTCCTCTACTAGGAGATTGAATAAGCTCACAAGTTAATCTAGCTTTAAGTCTTTTGGCAAGGCTAATTTCTTCATTTATACTTGAATCAGTGGTTTGATATGCTATGACCATTATTTTACATGGATGAATTAGTGTTCTTATATTTACCAAGCTTAAATTCTTCTTTTTGGTTTTCTTATTTATAATTGAATCACCTTGTTTTGTTCATAGATAGCTGATATGGTGGCTGTGGCACGCATAATGAATGCAACTCTAGTAATTCCCCGACTGGATAGACGCTCATTTTGGAAAGATTCAAGGTCTTTTAGGCATCACTTTCACCTGTCTGATGCTTAGGAGCAACTCATTTCTTTTCAGCATATCTATTCTAGTGGCATGTTCTAATTTCTACATATACTGATGCAGTACATTTGCTGATATATTTGATGAACTTCATTTCATGACGACCTTGGAAGGGGATGTGAGGATTGTCAAAGAGCTCCCTAAGCAGTTGGAGTCTGTTCCTCGAGCCCGGAAGCACTTCACATCCTGGTCTAGTATGGGCTACTATGAGGAGATGACACATTTATGGAAGGAATATCAGGTATTTTTTCTTTGATCTTTTTTCCCTGTTTATTGATAAAGTAAAGAACTTATTGTAAAAAAGGCAGGCAATGCCTAAGCACCCAAGGTTATGACAAAAGAAATTATCTAAAAGTGCAAACAAGAAAACCCACTTCGAAACCAATCACTTGCACTTGAACAGAGGACTTTGCTACGAAGAACATCTTTGAAAATTCTCTTATTTCTTTCCTTCTAAATATACTATATGATATTTAGAGCCATCTTCCACTCCCTTATTCTAACTGTTTTGTTTCTAGCAGAAAGATTCCAAACCAATAGCAAGTAAAATATTGAAAGTAACTAGTATCCAGTTTCATAAAAAGATTGTCCTTCTTCACAAAGAAAAGAAAAAGCAATGTACATGGCAGAGAATCTTCATACAGTTAAAGGGGAATAAACTCTCCAGCAAAGGAGTCCAAGTGCTTTTCAACCTTGCTTGGTTAGCCCTGCCACAACTTGATTAGTTGAATGAGGAACCAAATTATCAAACTCCCCATTAGACAAATAAGATACTTCAGGAGGAGAATTTTCTCAATGATTAATTGATAGGCATAAAGCTTTGACTTGCAACATCCCAAAATGCTAATATCTCTTCCTCAATAGCTTACCTTACTTCTGTAAGTTTAGAGTAAGCTCTCAATACTATAACTGAATGGCTGCTTGCCATGCTTTTAAAGACCTAATTGTTTAGGATTGTCCAAAGAACATCAGTCAAAGTAACTTCACCTAACATACTAAAGTTAAGACAACCACTGACCAAAGAGTCTTCTTTTTGGAAGTCTACTAAACCTTAAAAGAAGATTCCCAAGGGTCGTGATGCTGGATGTGAGTCCCAACCTTGAGGAAGGATTAGGGGGAAGGGAGCTGGATGTTGTGGGAGAATTGCCGTCAGCCCAAAGAAGGGAGGAGGGTGATGTAGGATTGTGACTGAAATTTGTAATTAGTATCAATTCCTTTTTGTAAAGAATATTGTATAGGATGATTCCTAGGTGTTTATAGTATTGTAATATTAGACTTCCTTATAGGATAAGGAAATATTCCTTATAGAATAAGGAAAGTAGTTAGGAATATCACTATAAATATTCTGGGTTATGAGGGGAAAAATTTATGAGAGAGATGAACTTGTAAAAGCAATACAAGGTGTATAGAGATGTGAGGAATAAGAACAGGATGATAAATACATTTTATACCATGTGCATACCATCTTTAATACATTTTTCACTTACCTATAACAAATAAAGAAATAAGAATGGGATGTGGCTTTAAAGTGAATGGCTAAGGTGATTGACCAACCTTCAGGCTTTCCATGGAAGGATTCCTTGTTCCTTCTTTTCTTTTTACATTTCAATAAAAACCAATCTCTTTCAAGGAAAATCAAAGGGTTCCTGGTTTTTAAATTGAAATAGTGGTCCTAAACAATCAACAAAACAAACTTGCTCCAAATGCTATTATTAACTAAATAGGGTGGTTTTGGTTCCATGGTGTTCAATGCCCCTCAGTTTTGAATATTTAATTTGTGAGCAGTGATATCTTATTACGTGTATTCTCTGTAATTAATTAACACAAAATATGCTGAAAGAAATACTTTTATGTCCACTTGCTTGTTTGATAAGTTCCATTTCTAGACTTCAAAGTGGCTCATCAAGTTGGTTTATGCAGGTGATTCATGTTGCAAAATCTGATTCTCGACTCGCAAACAATGATTTACCTATTAATATCCAAAGGTTGAGATGCCGTGCTTTATACCATGCTCTCCGTTTCTCTCCTCAAATAGAGAACTTGGGAAAGGTTTGAACTACTGTTCTTGTGGTATTAATTTCACTATTCTCCCAATGGAGGTTTTAATTTGGTTTTTTCGTCATATTTTAGTCCCTGATACAATTAAATAAGTAAATTCTGTCTCTTTCATATCTCGTTGAAATGTTGCATACCATGATTAAAATTAAGAAAGGGACAGATTTTGAAGCCTCTAAAATTTTGTAATGGCTTAGTTTGGATTGAAATGCCAAAATTTTTTGAAGTCCCAACAGACTTTAAAACCTCATTGCAAGCTCATCATGTTTCACTTAGGAAAAAGAAATGTACGTGATCCCCATTTGTATTTGATCCCAGTATGCATGCATTTAAGAGGTCTCCACTGGGGCTTCCTGTTAAATTAGGTTCTGAGCATGCATGACGGTGACACCACAGAAGCTGGTGGAGCGGCTGAGATCACATGGGAGAAGATACATTGCTCTTCATCTGAGATATGAGAAAGACATGCTTTCCTTCACTGGTTGTACCTATGGTCTCACGGATGCTGAATCTGAAGAGCTGAGAATAATGAGGTGAGCAGTGACATGCATGCATAAGGACGTGCATCCATAGTTGCATTCATGTCCTAGTGAATAGAAGAGGCAAACTTTCCTGCTTCTGTCTTTATTTTTATTCTGTAGTTGTCTTCTGTACTTGCATTCAATGAAGGAAAACCACATCTATTTAGGCCAGTTCAACATTATTTGCCTTCTCTAGAAGGTATTAAATTTCAGTTTCAGCATCAATTCTTGATTGGACAAAATTGAAATTAGAGCTTAACCCCGAGGGGTAGCTTAGTTGGTGTAACGCATTGGGGTGGGTTACCCAATGGTCACTATTTTGAGTTCCCTTAGGGCCACTAGAGGTTTACTTGGCCGTTAACTTCAAGGGCCCATGGAATTAGTCAAGGTGCGCACAATCTGGCCAAGACAGCCACAATTATAAAAAAAATGAAATTCGAGCTTGAATTTTGATATGTTTTTCCTAAATATTATAATATGGAAGTTTTGTGAAGTTTGAACCTTTGTCAAGTTCAAAGTTGTCTAGTAGTGAAATTCTGACCAGCATAGTTTTATTTACTTGTACAAATTTGTTTGCTTATTCAGAAATATGATAGAGCAAATAGTTGGAATCATCCCCTTAATCTTGATGCTAGCATTTCTTAAAGGTAGTACCTTTTGTTCCTCTTTTAAGTATTATTCTTGAAAAGAACAAGGAGAATTTGAGGAAATAATTCCTTGTTTTTTCATGGATCCATTATGAATATATATATACAAAAAACCAATCTAACTTTCCTAATAGATTACGACTCTATAATACAAGTTTCCTAATAGGTTACAACTCTATATGTAAAGTAGATATATGCAATAACACTCCCTCTCAAGTTGGAGCATA
This sequence comes from Tetrastigma voinierianum, assembly GCA_016808115.1. Classification (NCBI taxonomy): domain Eukaryota; kingdom Viridiplantae; phylum Streptophyta; class Magnoliopsida; order Vitales; family Vitaceae; genus Tetrastigma; species Tetrastigma voinierianum. Next base: position 134,691 of record JAEQBH010006311.1, on the reverse strand, counting down.
GATATTAATTATGCCCAACTTGTTACATAGATAACTAATCCAGTCCTCACTTAGGGCCATTGTAAAGATATCACCCAAATTATTCTCCAGTCTTCACATATCCTGTAAAAATCAAGCCAAATTGAATTTTCTCACGAATGAAATGACAACCTATCTCAATATGCTTAGTTTGTTCATGGAACACCGGATTAGAAGCAATATGAAGGGTAGCCTAGTTTGGAATTTCTTACTTGGTGTCATGGAAAAAATGGGCTTTGGGAGGAAATGGTTAAATTCGATTAAATGGTGCATCTCACGGCGACGCTTCGGTGGTCAGAATGGAACCCCTCTCGGGTTTCTTTCGGAGTTCCTGGTCTAAGGTAGGGATCCTCTTTCTCCCATCTTTGTGTTGGGGTGGATGGAGGCTCTAAAGGGCCCTACGAGAGAGCAAATTTCAAGGCTTTCTTAGGTCATTTACAGGAGAAGAAACTGAGAGTGGTATGGTGGTTTCCCATTTGTTGCGGGCGTGCATCGACACTCTTCGTTTTGCGTGGCGCATCAAGATGCATCCCACACCTAAGTCGTTGTTGATGTGGCTCGAGTCTATTCGCTTCGAGGATAAATTTGAACAAAAGCGAAATTATTTCACTGGGAGCTGCCAAGTATGGGAAGTGGATTCGATGGCGCTTGAACTGCAAGTCAGTGGCTTTGCCGTCATCCCATTTAGGTCTTCCTCGGGAGTTCCTCATAACTCGCTTCGCCTGGGGATGGCATCAAGAAAGGCTAGTGAAGAGATCGCTTTGTAGACAATATATATCTATAAAGGTGGAGGATCACTCTTATCCGCAGTATCGAGCTTACCCATATACTTTGTCTCTTTCTGATGCCTAAACAGGTTAGATTGCGCCGAACAAATTCAAAGAGGTTTCGGGGGAGGTGGCAATTCTGGAGAAAACCTCATCTCAGGAAGTGGCCGACGCCTGTTCGCACAGAAAAATGGGAGGTCTAGGTATTAAGAGCCTCACAATTTTAAACAAGGCTCAGTTGTGTAAATGGATTTGGCGTTTCGCAAATGAGAGGGAGTCCTCCGAGAAATGTCATTCGATGGAAGTTTGGGGAGGAAAGAGGTTGGTGCTCACGACCCGAGGGATGCTTACGGTTCTCGTCCGAAGGAGATTAGAAGTGAATGAGATAATTGTTTCGCTCTGCCGCTCTGGGAATGGAAGGAGACTTCGCTTGAAGGATGCTTCGGAGCGGAAGAGGCCTTTTCTTCTCTCTTACCCCGCCTTTAAGCACATGTAGAAGCACAAAGAGGTCTCAGAGCTGATGTAATGGAGCCTTCATGTGAGGCGGGGCCTGACTTCGCTTCGTTAGGCTTAATGATCGGGAAGTGGAGGAGATTCAAAATCTTCTCTCCAAGCCTTACAAGATAAAAAATAGTTCCTCCCAAACCAAGATGATTTGATGCTTATGAGAGAAGCTAAATATGGGTGTTTTTCGGTGAAACTTTTCTATAAGGTTTTGTTTGGGTCTAATTTGATTGTTTTTCCCCACCAGCTTATTTGGAGTAATTGGGTTTCAACCAAGATGAGCTTTTGCTCGTGCCTTCTTTATTGCTTGCCACTTTCGATCAAATTAAAACTGGGAAGAGCTCTACCAATAGATGTTCTCCGTGGAAGGATGAAGAGACGACACCATTTGTTATTACATTGTCCTCGTGGCTAGATTGTTATGGGATCTTCTTGGCGTATTGGGTGTTCCTAAGTCGGCTCGTAAACCTCATCTCATGGCGTGGCTCCCGCAGGGGAAAGAGACTAAGATGGCTTGGATGGCACTCTAACATTGTTTTCGACTATTTGGCGTGAAAGAAATAACATTGCTTTTGAAAATAAAGGGAGCTTTCGGTTCAAAGGATGAAGGCCCCTTGTAATTACTGGTCCGGCACAAATATGTATTTGAATTAATGTGCCCAGATCCTAGCTTGATTTTTTGACTCGTCAGTGTGCTTTATGTGACGGGTTTTCTTGTTTTCCCTTGCTCCCTCGAGGGTCCCTCATCAGGCCTCCCTTGGGTCTTCTTTGGTTTTTAATAAATTGCGTTTACTCATCAAAAAAAAAAAAAATGAAGGGTAGCCTGGTTATCACACCAGAGTTTTGCTAGGACTGGTGTCTTAATGCTGACTTCCATCAAGAGTTGATGAAGCCACATGATCTCACACACAGACTATGTCATTGCTCTATATTCAGAATGTACACTAGATCGAGAGACAACTCTCGGTTTTTTACTTTTCCATGAGACTAGATTCCCTCCAACAAACACACAGTATCCCGAAGTGGACCTCCTGTCTTCCTTAGATCCTGCCCAATCTGCGTCAGAAAAGCACTCAATTATGTTATGCCCATGATTATTGTATAAAATACCAATGTCTCGGGGCTCCTTTCAAGTAACATAGAACCTGTTCAATAGCTGCCCAATGGTCGACCGTTAGAGTGGACATATATCAAGACGAGTTACTGTAAGGTAATTTAGCTTCCCAACTAATCTTCTATATCTCTCAGGATCCTCAAATGTTTCGCCTTCTCTAGTAAGGTGTACGCCTAGAACCATAAGGGAACTGCATGGCTTTACCCCTAACTTTCCTGTTTCAGACAATAGATGAACCACATATTTCCTTTGAGATAAGAAGATTCCATGTTTGCTTCGCAGAACTTCAATGCCCAAGAAGTATCTTAGCATCCCTAAGTCCTTTGTATAAAATTGGCTCTAAAGAAAGGACTTTAGAGATGAGATACCTTTAGAGTCACTCTTAGTGATGACAATATCATCCACATACCAACAGAATGATATCTGAACTGGAGTTCCTATAGAAGAGGGAGTTGTCAGATTTACTCTTCTGCGTGCCAAATCCCTCAACTGCTTGGCTGAATTTACCAAACCACACACGGAGACTCTGTTTCAAACCATACAAAGACTTTCGAAGAAGACAAACCTTCCCTATCTCCCCCTGAGCAACAAACCCTAGAGGTTGTTCCATATATACATCCTCCTGAAGGTCTCTATGAAGAAAGACATTCTTAATATCAAGCTAGTGGAGATCCCAATGATAAGTGACAACCAGTGAAATAAAAATCCGAACATATGGCATCTTAGCAATCGGGGAAAAAGTCAGAATAGTCTATGCCATAGGTCTGAGCATACCCCTTAGCCACGAGTCATGCTTTCAATCGAGCAACATAACCATCAGGATTAACTTTAACTGCAAACACCTAGCAACATCCAATGGCTTTCTTCCCAGCAGGTAACTGTACCAAGTTCCAAGTATCATTATCATCTAAAGCTTGCATTTCTTCCACCATAGCACTATGCCAACCAGAGTGAGATAAAGCCTCACAGACAATTTTAGGAAGAGAGAGAATCAAGGGATGCAATAAAAGAACATGAATGCGATGACAAACGGTTATGAGAACAAAATGAGGAAATTGGGTGAACACACTGACGTTTACCTTTACGAAGAACAATAGGAAGATCGTCATTGGAGACTGGATCTAATGTCTAAGCAGCCAGGCTGACTCGAGACTAGGTTTTGGCTTCAGAGCATACCCGAGTACGGGAGGGGTTTAATATAGAAACGGGAGTAAGAGAGGAACCGAGTATGAAACATAATAAACCACAAATCATAATCCTCCTCATTTTGTAATAGTGTATCAAGGGAAAACAGTAGGCCTCTAAAGAATGCAACATCGCAGGGACACAAAGCAATGCCAAGAGTGGACAATAACACATATACCCTTTTGAACATGAGAATATCCCATGAAGATACAATTTTTAAGGCCTTGATTGCTTAGAGTCTTCAGGACGGACAGAACTTTAACAGCATGTGCATCCAAATACCTTGGGATCAATAGGGAACAATGGATTATTTGGAAACAAATGGTGGTAAGGAGTAGTCTAATTAAGAACCGATGAGAGGGCATCCTGTTAATAAAAACAAAGCCTATGCAGATCGCAAGCAATCTCAAAAATAGACATTCATTTGGAACAGCTGCCTAAGTGCTAGCCTCAAGAAGATGTTTATTCTTTCTCTCAGCTATCCCATTCCGAGACGGTGTATCAACACACAAGGTTTGATGGAGAATCCCATTTTGTAACATGAAGGACTGAAAAAGTTTCGAAAAATATTCCTTGACATCATCACTTCTCAATGTTTAAACAGAGACATGAAACTGTGTTTGAATTTCAGCACAAAAGGCACTAAAATGAGAAAAGAAGCTCTTAACGACTTTTCATTAAATAAAGTCAAGTGACACGAGAGAAATCATCCACAAAGGTAATGAAATATTTAAACCCAGTCGGAGACAAAACTAGACGAAGACCCCAAACATCAGAATGAACTAACTCAAATTGAGTAGAAGCTCGTTTATTGACCCTAGGACTCAAATGCACACGATGGAGCTTAGCATATTGACACGATTCGCAGTTCAATGAGGATAGGCTAGAAAACCAAGGATATAGCTTCTTCAACAAGGAGAGAGAAGGATGACTCAAACGATAATGTAATTTAAATGGGGTAACAACTCTAGAACAAACAATAAGCGTTGGCACCTTGGTTTCAAGGATGTAGAGACCCCCAGACTCACGTCCTCTACCAATAACCCACTTTGTCGAAAGATGAGATACTGCAATTAAGTTTGTAACATGAATGATAAAAAAGCTTTCGACAAATATTCCCTGACATTATCACTTCTCAATGTTTGAATAGAGACATGAAATTGTGTTTGAATTTCAGCATAAAAGGCACTAAAATGAGATAAAAGATCAAAACGACTTTTCATTAGATAAAGGCAAGTGACACGAGAGAAATCATCCATAGAGGTAGCGAAATATTTAAACCCAATCGGAGACAAAACTGGACAAGTACCTCAAACATCTGAATGAACTAACTCAAAACGAGCAGTAGTTCGTTTATTGATCATAGGACTCATATGCACACGACGGAGCTTAGCATATTGACACGACTCACAGTTCAATGAGGATAGACTAGAAAACCGAGGATATAGCTTCTTTAACAAGGAGAAAGAAGGATGACCCAAGAGACAACGTAATTCGAATGGGGTAACAACTCCAGAACAAGCAATAGGTGTTGGCACCTCGATTTCAAGGATGTAGAGACCCCCAAACTCGCGTTCTCTACCAATAACCTGCTTTGTCGAAAGATCCTGAATCAGACATAATGAAATACTGCAATTAAGTGTACGAGTGAGTTTACTCACAAAAATTAAAATAAAAGATAATTGTGGTAAACTCAGAACATAGGTCAAAGTGATTAGAGGAGTCGGATGAATTATCCCTGACCCAAGGACACAAGATGTTGACCCATTTGCAAGGGTAATAGTAGAGGTAGCAGGGTGAGATTGAAACGTAATAAATAAACTAGAATTACCTGTCATGTGGTTGGTGGCTCTAGAGTTAATGACCCATGTGGAGGAAGATGAAAGATAACATGCTGGTTTCACTCGACCAATGAGGTAGAGATAGGAGTAGAAGTGCACTCTGCGATTTCCGATATGAACAGACTGAAATCTTTGATTTTTATTCTGCAACTTCCTACAATTCCGGCGTACATGTCCTGGATTATGGCAATAGTGGCACACAAGTCCTCCTAATGGTTTCTCGTTAGTCATAGAAGCAGATCTAACTTAAACAAGCCTATGAAAATCCGAAAAAATACCATAAAAATAGGATCTTGCAATGAAAGGAACCACATTTCTATGAAAAACATTGCACTGGAATATAACTTGGCCCTACAATCGACAAAACACCTCTGGACCTTGAAGAAATCAAGGAAGACAAGCAAAAACCCTAGAAAAGCAAGCTATTAGACATAAAAGTGTTTGAAAAACACTGTTGCAGGGCTTGAATGTCAAATACAGGATGCTGATTAGGTTTGTTGGTGGTCGGCGACATCGGAGGTGAAATCCGGTGGCTAGAGAGCTACCCACATGCCGTCACGTGCGCCCCACGTGCTTGCTCATGGTAGTTCTCGCCGAAGAAAGAACTAGCACGTGGAGGCGCGTGGTTGGCTTGCTAGAGTCGGGGTTCTGTCCTAAGGTAGATCGAGGGACAATGCACTTGATGTTGGGGTCGTCGGCCATAGTTGAGGTGGTCGCCGGAAAAGTTCGCCTGAAAATTTTTCCTGTAGCGGCAAGGTGTTTTGACGACGGTGGAAGATTTTTGTGATGAAGAAGGGATAGCTGAAAAAGGGACTCAAACACTAGATGGGTTGCTAGAAAATTAAACACGGCGAAGTCCTATCCCGAACCTTCCCTAGCTCTGATACCATGAAAAGAACAAGAAGGAAGACAAGTTTCCTAATTAATTACAACTCAATATGTAAAGTAGATATATGCAATAACAATTTTGTAGGATGTTACCTTATTTTCCATTTGTTCAGGGAGAACACAAATCATTGGAGGATGAAGAAGATAAATGCAACAGAACAGAGAATAGGAGGCTTCTGTCCGTTAACTCCAAAGGAGATTGGAATATTTCTTCGAGCTCTGGGTTATCCTCCATCGACATTAATTTATGTTGCAGCCGGTGAAATCTATGGTGGTGATGCTCGCCTTTTAGAGCTCAAATCCCGCTTTCCAAATTTAATTGTCAAGGTAATCAATCAATATCTTAGTTCATCTAAACTGCCAAGATAATTTGGTTAGGTGAAACTGGTCAAGTTGGTGCAATCATGAACTAAGTGTCCAATTGATGACAGGAAACAATAGCAACCCAGGAAGAAATGAAAGCATTTGCTCATCATTCATCTCAAACTGCAGCTCTTGATTACATTATCTCTATAGAAAGTGATGTGTTCATTCCGTCACATTCGGGTAACATGGCAAGGGCCGTCGAGGGGCACCGCAGATTCTTGGGTCACCGCAAGACAATCACTCCAGACAGGTATTATTCAAAACAAAAATACTTTTGTTTTCTTCATTTTTTCAGTCTGTAAAATAACACTTAACCACCCAAGATCTGCTTGGAAAATTGATCTTATCTATTTGCTTTATGGTCTGGACATGAGTGGCATGCCCGAACAATTTTCCATAAAAAATGTGTTCTATCATTTTGCTTTAGCTTGTTGCCTCAGCAGGGTGTCCTGATACGATTTTGGTCCATTTTTTTATCCAAACATCTATGGATTAACAAGAAAACTAGTGGAAGTTAATTGTCTTTCTATCACATTGATTAATTAACAATACTTTAATGCCATTGATAGTTTTTGCTTGTATGATGTTTTCCCTGCACATGAGGTATTTGTTCACTTAGGTTCTGTTTGTTCCTCTGGAAATATCTTATGGTAGAAAAGTTATGTTTCTGTTTAACAAACCGAATTCTAAAACCTTTTATTACTAGAAAATTTGTTTCCAAATTATATCATGAGCTTTGATTTACTATGTTGATGAAAATGGTTCCCTTTTCTTTCATTGCTCCATTGTTGTAGTATCATTACATTGTTTGGGGGAAAAATGACTCATGAATTTTAATATTATTTCCATGTTATTCTACGGAAGTCCCTCCTATCAATCTCTTCTATTCATGTTCATTAACTTCATTTGCAGGAAAGGACTAGTTAACCTTTTTGATATACTGGAGGCTGGACAGCTAAGAGAAGGATCATCACTATCATACCATGTGACACAGATGCACAAGAACAGGTAACTTCATTTCAACCTTTTTCATGAAGTTTGTTAGAAATAAGCATATCTATACTGTTAAAGACATGATATTCATATTAAATCCAAATCCTATAAGCTTGAGCTTTTAGGTGAGTTGGTCGTTTAACATGGTATCAGAGCCTAGTTTGATATGAGATCCTAGGTTCAAACCACCTTTTTGCAATTTATTCCTCATTTGTTGATTTGAAAGTCCATGGATCTATTTGGTTTATTTTACTCTTTACGTGTGGGTATGGGGCTGCACGTGAGGGAGGGTGTTAAAGGCATGATATTCATATTAAATTGAAATCCTACATGCTTAAGTTTTTAGAAGAGTTGGTCGTTTAACATATACCATGAGGTTATTTTTAGGCACAACAATGAAATGGGATCATTTTCTTAAAGGCAACGGCAAACCACTTAATTGTCTTTTATAAAGTATTTTAATGCATAATTCTGATCTATGAAATAGAGTCATTATAACCATAGTTAGATGAGAAAACATAATGCAAAACAACTCTTTTTTTTTTATTGAATTTTGTTAAACTACCAAACTCTACTAAAAACTTAAGCTTGTAAGATTTGGATTTAATATGAATATCATGCTTAACACCCTCTTTCACGTGCAGCCCCATAGCTACACGGGGAGAGTCAAACAAACCAAACAGAGTCCTTAATGGACTTTCAAATACACAAACGGGAACAAATATTCAAATTGCAGAGAGAGGTCTTGAGCGCATGATCTTCTACCAGATCGAGCTATAATACCATGTTAAACTACCAACTCTCCTAAAAAATCAAGCTTGTAGGATTTAGATTTAATATAAATATCATGCTTCACACCCCTTCACATGCGGCCCCATACTTGTACGTGGAGAGTTAAACAAACAAAATGGAGTCCTTTATGGACTTTCAAATACACAAATGGAAACAAATATTCAAATTGTAGAGAGAGGGCTCAAGCTCATGATCTTCTAACAGATCAAGTTATAATACCATGTTAAACTACCAAATCTTCTAAAAGCTCAAACTTGGAGGATTTGGATTTAATATGAATATTCTGCTTCACACCCTCCTTCACGTGTGACCCCACACCTTTACGAGGAGAGTCAAGCAAACCAAACAAAGTCCTTTATGGACTTTCATATACACAAATGGGAACAAATATTCAAATTGCAAAGAGGTCTCAAGCCCATGATCTTCTACCAGATCAAGCTATAAATACTATGTTAAACTACCAACTATGCTAAAAGTTCAAGATGTAAGATTTGGATTTAATATGAATATTATGCTTCACACCCTCCTTCACGTGCGGCCCCATACCTACACGTGGAGAGTCAAAAAAACCAAACGAAGTCCTTATGGACTTTCAAATACACAAATGGGAACAAATATTCAAATTGCAGAGAGAGGTCTCGAGCACATGATCTCCCTCCTTCACATGCGATCCCATACCTACACTTGGAGAGTCAAACAAACCAAACGAAGCCCTTATGGACTTTCAAATACACAAATGGGAACGAATATTCAAATTGTAGAGAGAGGTCTCGAGCCCATGATCTTCTACCAGATGAAGCTGTAATACCATGTTAAACTACCAACTTCGCTAAAAGTTCAAGCTGTAAGATTTGGATTTAATATGAATTTCATGCTTCATACCCTCCTTCACGTGTGGCCCCATACCTACACGTAAAGAGTCAAACAAACCAAACGGAGTCCTTTATGGACTTTCAAATATACAAATGAGAACAAATATTCAAATTATAGAGAGGTCTCAAGCCCATGATCTTCTACCAGAACAAGCTATAACACCATATTAAACTACCAATTCTCCCAAAGGCTTAAACTTGTAGGATTTTGATTTATTATGAATATCATGCTTGACAAATTTCAACTACCTTACTTCGTACAATGTATGTATTGAGAGATAATAGTCTCATTTAGTTCTCCATGTGAGTTACAGGCAAGGAGCTCCAAGGGAAAGAGGAGGTTCACTGCCGGGAATTAAAGGCCGAGCACGGTTTAGAACTGAGGAATCATTCTATGAAAATCCATACCCAGAGTGTATATGTAGTTCAAAGGAACATTAGACGAGAGACAGGCAGCGCCACAATTCAGTTACTTCTTTGTTCTCTCTTCCCTCCACTTTTTTTTTTTTTTTCGTTTTTTTGTTAAAATATTTTTTTATTATTACTTTTTGGCTCCTAATTTATCTCATTATGTAGGAGGGTGTTGAATGATGAAATCCTTGGAAAAAAACAAGTCTTTTTCCATTCATAATTTTGTTTCTATGCTGACTGTTTTTATGATTTTATTTTTATAACAATAAATGAATTATAAAAGTCGTTATTTTATAAAAAATTCTTCATTAAAGAAAATTTTCAATTTTTTTAAAGTTTGATACGCCGCTTTGCACCTCTGTGAGCCTATGCATATCGTCTAATGAAATTGTATACATAAAATAAAATTTATTATTTGTTCCATTTTAAATGTATGTAACTTCAATTAAATATTAACTTGTTTAAATATTAGTTCGATGTGTAACTTAATTTAATTACTTTAATTTTTTAATAACAATTTTATATTTATATAATTTGATTTAATTGTAGTGTAAATTGAGTGTTTATGAATTATGACGGGATGGGTTTGTACTTATTGTCACCCCAAGAACCAGTCACCAATTTTTTTCTAAGGTTATGCGGTGCTGAGTCCCAACTTACCCAATCTTTCCCAACCTGTGCAGTCAAATAATATGAAACATGCAATACAAATTCCTTTTTATGGATGTCAATCCAACATATTATAATAAGGTTTTCTGTTACAAGCAGTATTTTAAAATTTTAATATTACAATAGCAATTTACAAATACAAAGAACTCCCCTTCAATTCTCTAACCTTCCACAATGAGGACAAGGTACCAACCCTCCCTTATATAGACCAAAGTACCTCTTCCCAACAATTGTAGCCCTTTCCAGGATTTGAATCTTTGAATTCAAATTTGCCTTCATTATGATCAATTGCACCCTTTCATGAAGAGGTGTCAGCTCTTGAGTCTCATTGTTCCCTCTAAACTTAGCTCTTGACCATGATCCATAGTTTTGAATATTCAAATCCATTCAAATTCAAATTTGCCACCCTTGTGACTAGCTACATCTTTTCCTGAAGAGGTGCCATCCTGGGAATTATCCAGTTCCTCCTAGTGGACCAATTAAATTCGGCTCTCTTTTCAAATTTAGGCTCAAAGTTTGGTGGATAAAACTTGATTACGGATTTGCATACGAAATACTCCCATTTTCAAATTTTGTCTTTTCGTGCCTCTTCATTTTAAACTATCACACATTTACTTGGCCCAGTTGCATGCCCCAGTACTTCAGGTAACGCTCAGTAACCGATCAAACTCCCCGATTTTGCTTTGACCATTCGCGAACACCATACCATCATTGCTATGGCGACCATTATCACAAATACGGATCATCGCGTCACCATCAACCCATTACTCATCTAGACTAAAGCACCTCTTCTTGCACCCCAACATGCATTATTAGGCCTCACTTGTACACCACCGACCACCGCTACTTTTGTTCATCTAAACATTGCTTGCATGATCACCTATTGATCTTACGAAGGCTTTGTCATCCAGGCCGGTCGGCAGATTAAGCGGATCGAGCGGGATTGAGTCGGGACCAGGATTTGGACTCTTTACCTTTTTTTTTTTTTAAAGCCAGAGCTTTTTGTGGGTATGGCCCACATCTTATATGAATCATTATTATATACAAATCAAAGAACTACCACCAGAGGTGAGGTGTCCATCAAAATCTAGACACTTTCTCTTGAGTCCCATTTACTTATACATATACAAAAACAACTTTTCACGATTCCGATTACGTATTCGGCGCGGGACTACTTTGATGAACCGCTGCGGTGTATGTTTATTTGTATCTGAAAACACTTGGATGTCTTACCTCGGAATCACCTCTGCTTGGATTGAAACTGTTGCTAAGCTTTGTTTTAATTGAAATTATGTGTATGCATATACACAGTAACGCGTAAAACAATAACCGGATATATAAATTTCATGCATTTAGATTAGAACTACAGTACTTATATTGCGGGACTTATACTTACTCGGATCTTACACCTTGGCGGGCTTATTGTCAGACTTATACTTATAACATTATGATCTTATACTTATTCGGATCTCGAGTAGGAGTTACTAACTTATGCATATCTGAGAGATACTTTCAAGTGGAACTTATATTTATTCCAGGATCTCAGTAGGAAGTTCCTGAGAACTTATACTTATCCTCCCAGTTTTACACTTGTTCGAGATGCAGTAGGTACCAGAGATACAAGGCAGTATCTTGGTGATACGGAACTTATTTTATCACAGAGTACGAAGTAAGTACTACAAAACTTATCTTTGTACTTAGTATCTTATACTTGATTTTCTGAGAGTATATCACAGTCTACGGAACTTATCGCGGTATTTGAACTTAGACATATTCAGATCTTATACATATGCCACCAGAGAATATACTTATCTTACGGATCTTATCGGTATTACGAACTTAGGCATGTATTTTAGATCTTATACATGTCTTACGAGCCTGCTGCCTCTTACGGATCTTATCTTGTATTCTGAGAACTTAGACATGTATTTTAGATACTTATCTGTATCTTCACCAGGCTATCTTATCACTGTCTTCTGAGGATCTTATCTTTGGTATTCTGAAACTAATTCTTATATTTCGAGATCTCTTATTCATGTGCGAAGGTACAGTAAGGTACGATAAGTTAGAGCAGATGGACTTATACGGATACATATCAAGTATGGACACAGTCTTTGAGGGTTAGCTATACCTATACTCATCGGAATTGCAGTAGGTACTCTGGAGTTTATCCTTATCCAGGAGCTTATACGGAGATACAGTGATATTCTGAAATTGTCGGAATCACGAGGTACCAGTGAGTACTTCGAGGAACTTATATTTATACGAGGTGTACTTGCCTGAGGTCTATACTTGTCTTCTTGTCTACGAGTACCTTGAACTATTTTGGACTTATATTTGTTTTACCGTGGAGTGTGCGTGATACTACTTTGGACTTAATCGACAGGGAGTACCGAGTAAGATGCTATGAGAACTTAAGCGGATACGAAGTGCCGTAGGTACCACAGGAACAATCGGATCTGGAGGGTACATTCAGATCTTTACACTATTCTTTATTGAGTCTTTATCATAATAATACATCGACTACTAGACCCGATCATAAGAAATGAGTAGGACGCGATGTGATAAGTACCCAGGAAGGTGCGATACGAGCAAGGTGCGGAAGTAGCACCGGCGAGTCTGGGACGCCGTCGAGGCGTGCACGCTCCCGCGGCGGGTGCTGGCGCTGGCGGGTCTTGGGCCGCCGTCAAGCGTTCACGCTCCGCATGGCCGCAGGAATTATCACGCGCGACGAGTGCGGGCGCGATCAAAGCGTGCTGCTCCGCGCGGCGAGTGTCGTAGCACACCCGGCGGGAGTCTTAGAAGCGCAACGGGGGTCACGAAACATCGCGGGACGTCCCTCATTCATTCTTAGGTCTAGGTAGTCATATTGTCATATGTATTCAGACATAACTATCTTAATCCCACATTATATGTTCATGACATATTGCTCATGTTCATTTTCGGTTTTCATACCTATTCAATATGGAATTTGGATACCTGATATGATTTTCTGCGCATCTTAAATGTATTCTTGATATCCCTCGATGAATGCACTCTTAGAAATTGGAATCACTCAAATCGGATAAATCTAAACTCAGTTATAGCGCATTTTCGTACCAACTGAGGGATGTTTACGATTTACACCCAGGGACCAGTTTGAGATCTCTCACTTTTCCGGGGTCTTAACTTCATATGTAGCACTATATCTTTGTACCTTCATAAAAGTGCAGGTGCTAGGGTTCTATTCCAACTGGAATCACATTGAACACCAAAGGCATAAAGTTACGTCGAACAACTCGGCCCACTCTAAGATCTTTGATGCAGGAAATGGGCCCTTTGCGCCCCACTTTAGTGAATTTTTGAGCTATCTAGAGTCAAATTTGGAGATACCTATAAAATATGTTTGATTCTCCTTGAAAGTCTATTCACGTAGCCACTTGAATCCCTCATCCCGGATAAAGAAATGAGCAAGTTGGCTGAATTTGCAGCCCCTAGTGAAAGCGGGAAAACGAACAAGTTGTACCGGTACAAAGCTCAAGTTGTCTGCAGGCTACAATGGCCCAATGACAGGGACAGAAAGTGGCACCGGTACAAGCTCAAAGTTGTACCGGTACTAAATCCAGAAAATGCCCAGAATGGGTGGTACCTCCCCTTTCATACTTTTCATCATTAGATCACTCCTAATAATATGCGTCAAAACTAACACTTGAAATCCCTCTACTCTGACTCCCCGAACACTTTAATTTGCTGCAGAAAGAATCTAGGATTCGCTTTTAAAATTCATGATTCTACAAATCACTTGGAATTTTGAAGGATTCCATATCCACTCATTTATCAACTAGGGCTTTTCAACCAAAACTTCCATAAATCTTGAGTTAAAATGCTGTCTAGCAAAACCACAGAGATGGGAATCAAATTAATATTCGATGGAAACCACAGCAATCCATACTCAAGTAATTCTTATACCAAAAACATGCTAAAATCCATAGTTTCCATACCTTTTTGGCTTGGCTCTCCTTCTTCCTTTCCTTCTTCTTCTCTTCCTCTTCCTCTTCTTCTCTCCTTCACTACGGGTCCTCTCTCAATTTGAGACCAAATTGAGTACCTTCACAAATCCCATTCTCTTTTAAGGCCACATTTTGGCCTCATAAAACCCCATTTTGGGTTATTCGCTATTTTTTTGGCCCTCCTACTCTTGGCCATTTATATTTCAATTTCCTTTTATTATCTTTTGGCCTCTAATCTTCTAGGAATTACACAACAATTCCTATTATTTCTTCTTTGGCCCATAGTCTTTGTCCTTAAGTTTTGTAACTTTCCGGGTCTCTCGTTTCCCGATTTCGCATTTAACTCATGAAACAGTCAAATTATGCTTACAAAATACCCTAAACATGTCGGCGATTGGAATATTTGGGAATGTTCTGTTTGTGTGCTACGTGCTAACAATCGATCTCGGCGTGCAGCGTCCTGTTTTCCTCGAGACCTCATTGCGTTGCCTTACGTCACTTATTTGATACGATCTGATCCCATATAGATCTACATGTGATCCCACATACATGCCTTCCTTTTCGCCAGATCTTTCCTTGGGTGTAAGGCAACCCATGAGGAGCCCTCTCATCTTGATCCTTGGCTTAGGTCGAAGGATTACATAAACTCACACTTCAATTTCAATGTTATTTTTGATGCATATGTTGCACTATATTTTATATACCATGGCTGAAAAACATTGACATATATAATATCACTTCATTTTTTTCTTTTTTTTAATCAAATTTTATCTCTAAATGTAAGATTTAACCTTTTATCATCAAATAATATATAAACCATTATAGCTAAAATCTTTGAACATAATGATTTTCACAATCACATAATAATAATAGAGTTTTTGCATATCTTGATCCATGACAAATGTAGTGGATTTTTATTGAACAATTACGAGAATTGTGTTTCTCCCTCTTGATCCTTTTAAATTTGACAAGTCTTCTTTTATAAAGAGAAAACTTTATGTATGGGTTGAGAGAGCACCAATTCCTATTAGGGTTTATCTTTAAATACACCTTCCATCAAGGTGATAATTTAGGAAATTACCTTTTATTAATTATTGATCAAAGATGTTATTCTTTATTTTATTAAACCATTAATTGGGAATCACATGTGGGCCGCTACTTTCCTATGTACCTTCCACGGTGGGCGTAAAGAAGAATCGCATTCTCCCATGGCCCATATGACGTATTACTGCGGTTTAATAATAAGGCATAATGCACATATATATTGGTCACATCATATAGTCATTATTAATCAAAGAAAATAATAAGGATCATGGCGGTTGTATGCCACTTTATCGACTTAGGTGGTGTTTGTTTTTATATCTTTGAATAGAACTTTTGAGCTTAATCTTTGAATAGCACTTAATAGCGTTAAGTATTAAGTTGTTTGTTTTTAATATTAGGTAGTGAATAGGGATAAAACTAGCGGGACCGAATTATTTTGGTTTCCAGATCCAGTCTAAACTCTTAATACCACATGTTTAATTTAATTTTATCAGGTTTTCTGAGTTTTGATTTTATTTTCTGTCAAACCACAGGTTCAAGTATTATTACTTCATAAAACTTGAAGAAAGAATTAGAAATTTTCAAAAATGGTAAAATATTGTAATATGTAGAAATTTGTCATAAGGGTTGGAAACTTATAAAATTCTCTAGATCTCCGGATAAAAGCCAAGCAATTTTGCAGCGGTTATATTCGATCATAAGTGAAATCTAGTATTTTGAAAAGAAAGTTCGTCGAATTTAAGACTAGCTGGAAATTTTCGATTTTACGAGTGAGTGAATAAGTTGTTAGTGACTCTGAGACAAAGTTACTACCGAAATCTCAGAGAAAGTCGAGAGATAAGCTTGGGAGTAAGATTGTTAAAATAAGTAAATGAAAAAAGACCAAATGTTTGAGTGTCGCAGACAGATGGAAGCAATATGAACCATATAAAAAATAATAATAAGTCCACCCTTTCAGTTATATTTAAAAATAATTTTTTATTATTTTATTTTTATACTTCTAATATAAATAATAATTATTATTATAATGTTTTTAATAAATAATATATAAAAATTCATATATATTTTATTTTAATAAAATATCATTCCAATATATAATAAAAGCCAAAAAACTGTCTCAAAATTAAAGGTAAGCCAAGCAAAATAAATCATAAATGGGTGAATTTGGGGTACCATCTCTTAAAATCACATTTAATTTTTTAAATGAGAATGGATTTGGGGAATTGAAAAAAATAGTAGTAAAGATTAGGGATGGGAAATATGCATTAAATCCTAAGTTGTCCTTTAGTGAGATGTATATTGCTGGTTATTCTTAATTGAGCAATGATTTGGGGTTTCTTACATTTTGTGGAAAATGACTTTTCACAGATAAGAAAAATATCAATATTCCTTTTCTAATAAAGACTTTTTAAAAAATTCAAATAATGATATTGAAATTTAGAAAAACAAAGCTTGACTTAATCTTGAGAAGCTATTGACTAGGCATTAAGTCAAAAAACAGCATAGCACTTAGTCCCATACTTCATGTATCCACGATACTAGATACACTAATACTTTAATTCTGTAATAAGGTGACAGAATGTGATCTAACAATAATGTCTTTGTCATACATTCATATATATATATCCTCTTATATATAAATCATATACAACTCTGAATTTATAAAATTCATATAAAAAACAGTAAGTAAAAAAGCATAGAATGTCAAATAAACAATCATCATGAGACTAATACTATAATGTGCCTAAGACTCGTAACTTTCACATGACATTCAATGTCTTAGTGACACTCCTTCTATCATTAAGCCTCCAAACATAAGTTGTACACGTAATCAATAAATGTAACACTCTTGTTTCCGAATTATCCCACATACAACAACAAAACATTAACCTCATGTTCTTAGTAAATATGGGTTATTGATGTTGAAGAAAAATAACAAAGCAGAATCTATTCTTTATGACTTGAAGTGTAAGAAATTGAAACCAAAGTCAGTCTAAATAAACACCCAACCATAGTTCATAATTTGTAGGCACCATTCATGTCTATTACATGTTTGATAGTTGATTATCATACACATTTACTTACTATTCCTTTATATAATGTATCAGTGTAGGAATCAAAATTTTAAGTAAAATTTTCAACTATCTGTTTAATATAATTGATTCTCGGAAAATGAAAACATAGATATTAAAGTTTCTCTATGGTACTAATTTCGAAAATCTATTTATTATCCCAATCTTTAAATATAATGTGTTTTAGAGACAATATATTTTCACAATTTCATGTAGGCTTATCTGTCATAATATTGTCTCAATCAGATCGATATACCAAAAATTCTTTAAATATATACTTTATACTGAGACAATTCAGCGATTAATATTTACTTCGTATTAGGATATTTGTAGTATTATCATACATATAAATTATCATACAATTTTGAGATATTGTTTCATAACTTATGTAATAAATGTAAGTTGAAACAATATTTATGTCTATACAGCCAAATTTTTTTACCTCAATAAACATAGGATATATCCACTAATGGTGATAAGTTTTCTTAAGTCAAAAACATCTATGGATATAACAAAACTTGAGATATCCTTGGGGAACATTACAATTTGTGTGTCAATTTTAATTGACTTTCCATGAAATAATTTTGTTTAGTAAGTTGTATAAAAATTTGTCTACAAGCAATCAATCATAAAACATTACTCAGTCTAAAACATGAGTCACTTATAAAAAATATAATATTCTCCCACACGGCTCATATTTTCCATCAATTAAAAGTAAACTTGAAACATTGAATAAAAGCTAGAAGTTGAACATTTCCTTCTAAATCTAGCAAAGATCTTTATGTGGTTATAATCACTTCATTTAAGTGATTCATTTATTTAATTATTATAATTTTAAATTTCATGCACAGCAATCAACCTCTTTAAGGTTATAAGGATAAACATTTTTGCAATCTTTATGGTATAAATTCATGTGTATTTTATAGTACTTACCACTCCCATAATATAAAACTGTTTAACCCGATGGACATATTATTAGTTTTTTTAACTAACACTCCATAATGTTTAGGTTTTGTTATAAATCTAGCACACTTTAGTAGAGTACTTGTATGCACCCGACTAAGTAACTTTAAAATACATTCTGAGTTATACTTGATATAACATAACTATCAAATTTTAAAGAAGTTTATTAATGAACAGTATAACATTTACACATTTAAAAATACAAGTGACCGACTCTAATGCGCACCATAAAATCATATACAGGCTGTGACAATAGATCTATAAAAGTACAATTTTGGTCCTTATATGGAGTAAAACATAGATCATCATTTCAACTTTGAATCAAGCATTATATCAAGCGTGTGCTTGAATCATTCACCAAACAAAGTCGTTCTATTAATGGTCATTGAAAACCACAATGAAACTTATGACTAAGATCGTACAAGAGAACAAAGCAACTATGCTTTTGATTGTGCTGTGGAGCTTGACTTACCAGGCAAGGCGAAAGACTTTTTGCATTCTTTCACCTTTTGTTGATTAGTAACATAACAACTTGGTCTTTTTAAAACGTAAATTTGTGTTCTGATCCTTGACCCTTCATAATTTTCAAGATCTTTGATCTTTGCGGTTATTTTCCATGTAAAGGGCTTGGATTCTTATATCAATAAATTTCAAAGGATATTCAATGGGTTAACCTCAACGAACATGTTTTACTTAGGAACAATAACAAACATAATATTGATAAAATTAGAAAATTTGGGGACAATGTGTGTATAAAGATATCATGCTTTTCATGATCAAACTTAATAATGCAAAGCGAAAAGTCATAATCTGATTCAAATGAATAATTTCAAAGCGATATATATACCTGTGTTACAGCTGGATAAGATATTATAATAATAATATAACTTTTATGATGTTTTTGATGCATATTTCTTTAGTGGATAATCTTCATGGTTCATCTTAAAACCACATTTACTTAATCTTTGAATATACAAACTATAGCTAACCAAACTACCAAGATTTATCTATCATGTATTCATTATTATAAGATAGTTGATTACCTTTGGATAAAGAAACATAATGTTACATAATAATGAACTTAATATCTCATTATCGATACTTAATTATATTGCAAACATCACATAAGAATGATTGTCGAATATCATAAGTACATATTCTTCAATTTGAAATTCATAAGACATTCGAGTTCAAATCACTTTGGCTAATGATTTTACATTAAGGGAATTTCAAAATGTTGCGATCAAGCGATACTTACACATATTCTTCAATTTGAAATTTGAGCCACACACTACCTTTATGGAAGACGTTTCAGTTTGGCGCTTTGGTGACTATAGACTTTCGTGCAATTTCAAATATTGCAATAATAACATTTTGTTTTCCTAAATTTGAAATTACTGGTTTGCATTCAAGTTCGGCCACTTTGGCGACTAACTAACTTTACATTATCTTTTAAAATCATTGTAATAAATGAGTTTTATGCAAAGGTGATGTGCCTTTTATTATTCGCCATGACTAACATTCACTTAAGTATTATATAACCACCACATGACAATATAATTATCTTACTAAACATTACTGTTATTATAAATAATAAATTAAAACACACAATTTTTATTGAAAAAAACATAATATTATCTTAATCAAATATAGGGCTCAGTTAAAAATTTAAAAATAAACTTAATGGTACTTCATAAATATGAAAAGAAATGCCAATTTTCTCATGAACAAATCTTGGACTTATCTTAAATGTTTCTTATAATGTGTGCTTGAGATTTTGAAAGAAATCTCAATAAAAGCAAAGTTCCATTTAAGATTTATCATAGAATATATAAAATCATAGAATGCAGATTAGCATCATATCGACAATGATTTCCATAATTTATAATTCATATAAATAGTTATCTATAACAAGACCTTTTAATAAAGTAGTCTTTAATTCCTTTGACAATTCATTGAATTCTATATGACATTATCCTACCCTCATTTACTAAGTATTTCACGATGAGTATCAAATAATATTGTGCCACACTTAGCCTAAAACTTTCATGTTCAACCACTTTGTTCAGCGAACTATAAAACTGAAAAAAATGAGTTTTTGAAAAATGGCAGAAACAATAGTTTGTTGTTTATCATCACAGTTGAAAACATTTTCTAGATCTAGGAATGATAAAGCAGACCTCGTCCCGTTGGATTCATCTCATGAACTCTAATTTACTAAAATAATTTCTTTGGATTAGGATGATGAATTTTTCACGATTTTCGGGACAGAGGAACCCAAATGAGTGGGTGACACATGGCATGATGCATGCATACGATGTGGAGGTGTCCAACCTATAAAAAGGGGATCAGTGGAGGAAAAGAGATCGAGAAAGAGAAGAAAATGAGAGAAAAAGAGGGAGAGGAAGGAAGATATGGCAGCTTTTTCCTCTGATTTTCGGCGTTCCAACGGTCGAAGTTCGTGGGGCTGAGAGTTAAATTATGTCTACTCGATGAGGACTACACTCTAAGGCAGGATTCTTCCCTACTTTAGTTATTTCTACCAGGGATTGGTTTAAATCTGGTGCAGGACTAAGGTTCAGGCCCGTCACTTGACCATGTGGGGCTGGATGTGTAGCCTAAGGCATGTAGCATGTTTTGTGGCTAGTTTTGGCACGGATTTGGATAGTCTTGGGAGATGGATCTAGGGCTGTTCTAGCATGAGGGTGATCGGCATGTTTGTGTGGCTATTGATGGTTGTATGTGGGGTAACTGTGCCCGGGCATCTCTTTATACCTACGGTGATCATTGAGAACCGAGTTGTCTTTACTTGCTTTTGATTGACTTGCTTGGTGATTGAGCATGGTGTGATTGTTGATTGAATGTTTGTTATAGACTCTAATATATTGACATTAAGATGAGCTTGTTTGGAAATTATATGTTTTTGATATAATTGTCCATGATACGTAATCGTCATTGTCCACCATGACATACATTACATGTGACAGGGAAATTGACTTGCAATGGCGCTGTGCATTTACATGCCAAAGGCATTACATTCATGGGTGTAAGTGCATGGTGCCATCACACCATCCGCCGGTGGTTGATGAGTGGGCTCCGACCATTGGAATGAGTTAAGCGGAGTTACAGCTGTTTCTGAGTATGAAATGGTTGATCAGACACCATCCCTTGGTGGTTGATAGTGAAATTTAGTCTGGATTGAACAAAGTTGACCAGAGTTCCTATTCACGAGAACGCATGCTTGTGTATTATTGTGCAGTAGGATCGTCCCCATCGGGTGAAAGCCTAGGTATTTTTACAGTTATACATATGTGTCCAACGGTGGCTTGTGAAAATTGCTAGGAAGGCGTGTGAAGCCTGCGATGAGACTCTAAAATTTGCTGAGAAAGGAAGAAGGAAGAGGAAGGAAGAGAGGAAAACACATATTTTGTTAATAAAATAATCATGGAAGTGACTGCTCGATAAATTTTGATTTCCGTCATGATTTGTTTCAAAGTGATCATTAAATGGTCATCAATAATGGATCTTATTATCACATTAACTTCCCACATTGTGTGATGGGAGTATGTGATGACTCAGTTTTTCATACATTGCTGAGTGAGTCATCTCATTTCATGGCATGACATGCATCGTATTAATTAGAATTACATCATTACCATTGAATCTTAATCTATCTCTATATATATCTATGTTTATATATATATAATATATCTTATATATATATATCTCTA
Organism: Tetrastigma voinierianum; assembly: GCA_016808115.1. Lineage (NCBI taxonomy): Eukaryota > Viridiplantae > Streptophyta > Magnoliopsida > Vitales > Vitaceae > Tetrastigma > Tetrastigma voinierianum. Next base: position 112,472 of record JAEQBH010006311.1, on the reverse strand, counting down.
TATATATATCTTCTGTATGTGTGTGTGTGTAATAATAATAATATGTGCATGGACAGTGTTGTAAGTGATGTTAATGAGTGGTTGTTGCATGTGCATTTAGAGGTAATGTACTACTGGGATCTCTCTTGGGCAGTGACTCACCTTTAGCAGGAGAAAACATTTCGATTAGGGTGCTTGTTGGTGGGCAGCTCTGTTCGGGTGAGAGGGTTGAAGGAGACCTACATCAATTTAATATAGTTCTTTTTGTAAAACTTTTAGGAAAGACTAGTTTTGGCACTGTCTTGTGTATCCTATCAGTGTGTAGTCAATCACATTAATATGTTTTGAAAATAACATAAAATTTTTATTGAATGTGGCTAGCGAGATTCAGATAAATGGGATGAAATGGTGTGGTATGGAACTACGATATCCATGGAAATTTTGACCCTGGCTTCGCAACTGAATTTGTCGGGCGTAGGTATATAATTACTTGAGACTCGATGAATGGATCCCGATTAATGGATTAAACTGCGTGGGTGCAAAGATCTCCCGATATCCGTGATGTATTTTCGCGGGTTGACGGTTGTTAATGAACCCCATGGTTTTGGGGTGTCATAGCCTGGTATCAGAGCTTAGATATTCAATTAGCTAGAGCTTGATGGGATGTGTTTAGACCATTGCATGCATTGTGTGTATAATGTAAATTTGCTTATATGGTTGTATACTGTGTGAGTCTATACGCGTGATATATATATAGGGATATGTATATAAAATCACTGCTAATGTTGTGTGAATGATACATGTGCATCATATATGGGTAAAAAGGAACATTAGGGTGAGAACACATAACCTTAGGGTTGAAAAAACGAATAGATGATTCAAGGATCTTGAGGGTGCTAAGCACTGTCGTTAAACGGGAGAGAAATCACCGACGTTTAAACTTGAGTACCATTCTTGGATTCCGTGAATACTCTATTGCTATCTAACATATGTAGATGGCTAGTCGAGGAAGATGTCGAGGCGGTGGGGCGAGCTTGACAACCAGCGACCAGTCGCGCTGACTAAACGAGCCTTTATAGAGGCTATTGGTGTGCGGCTACTTCTTGTGCCGCCGGTGTGTGGTGGTTGCCCACCGTGCGCAGAGCTAGTCTGGCCAGAGACCGAGGGGAGGGTCAGAAAGTAACCTCTAAAGGTTCAAGGCATACCATTCTCCAACCTTTAGGGGAGGAGGGGACTCGATAGTAGCTGATCTGACTGGATTGTGAGTTGGAAGCGAAATTATGGAAGTATCAGGATCACTGGGTACCACTGAATAAAGTTAGAAGCATTCAATTTAGAGGCCGAATCCCAGAGTATAGTGGGATTGGGTTAAAAACCTTGAGGACTTGGGGCAATGACATGGGAAGAGTTTAATTTAGCTCTTCATGAGCAGGATTTTCCCATCTACTGACATGAAAAAAGCTTGGGTTGCAGGTTGAAGCGAGGGATGATGGCTTAGGTCTTGATACGTGGGTAGTTCTTGAATTGCAGTTGATGACTAATAATGACCCACCGGATGGCCAAAGTGAGAAAGTTCGAGGATGGCGGTGTTCATCCGAGGCGAGTGTGGGACTTCTCCCGGGACTTGGACCTCGATGGTTAGGGCTGACTATAGTAGGTGAGGAGAGGTGGATGATCCCACTGGAACATCAGGGATGCGAATAGTAAAGCGAGAGGAAGGGAGAGTCAACCTTCTTCTTTTGGCTCGGGGAAGAAGCAGAAGACTTCTACTGCCAAGGGTTTCGAGGGGATAAGTCAGCGTATTATCAAGGCCAGGAAGCCGAGGTCGATCATCTGAGTGTGGTAGATATTTCGGGCTTCTATGCGGGATAAGGGACGTACTTCTGTTCTTAATCGACTGAACCGCCGAGGGCGGGATTGTCCTCGGAATCCCGGAGTTATGGGAGGCCTGGGTTTGATCATGGTGGGACATACATAGACCTGGTTTGTTTCCCGCACCCCGTCGTTGGACTAGGAGGCGGTATGAGTCGCGGAAGGTTGTGCGAGGCCTGCTGCCCTTGATTAGGCCCGGATGGGCGAGGCGAGGGGTTGGTCGAAGAAGGTCGAGCTAGGGCTCCGCAGGCGAGGACTGCAGGACCCGAGGGTGTCTACGCCATTCGCTCGTAGACTAAGATTGCGAATCAGTCGGTTATTCAGGTATGTTTCCGCTCTCGTTCCTATGGGTAAGGTGAGCTTAAGGTCGAAACCTTGGAGAGCCACTTACGTGTGAGTTCTCCCAGGAGCTGGGGTAGGAGTACCGGAGATATCTGGGATGCCGAGTTAGAGATGCGGGATTCTACTCACTTAGTGGACATAGGGTCATGGACATGTCAGAGGTTGATGTCGTCCTTGGGATGGAGCCCGGCTTATGGCATATCGGGTGAGTATTAATTGTGATCGTAAGAGGGTTATCGCACACACCCGGTGGTAGTAAGCTTTGCAATTTCAAGGATAAAGCATGATTCTTTACCCGGGAGCAGTGTATATTCTAGATGGCACGGATGATATAGGGTTGTTTGTGAGCATACCACAGAAGGGCTGACGAGGCAGGGGGTTAGATTACACCTCGGATAGTTTGTGAGCATGAGGATGTTTTTTCGGAGGAAATAATAGGATTACCTCCACATAGGGATATAGACTTACGTTGTTATTGGGGTTTGCACCACAATTTTTGTCGCCTATTTCTATGACTCAGTGAATGGCGCTCTTGAGATCATGGGGAGCTCGAGCCCCAGTGCCGGGAATTGTTGGACATAGGTTTTATTAGACCGAGCAGTTCACCTTGGGCGCTCGTTGTTGTTGCCAAGAAGAATGAAGACCCTTGACTTTGCATAGATTATTGAGCCAGTTGAATAGGGTTACCATCGAGAATAGGTACCACTTTTGCCAAGGATAGATGATTTGTTTGATCAGCGAGGAGGGCGTGGTTCTGCTGAAGATAAATCTCACCTTTGGTTATGCATTGGTTGAAAGAGAACCGAGGGCGGACAATCCCTGGACAACATTTAGAACACGATATAAATTCCCGGGTTCAATTGATGCCATTGGGTTGGCCGAATGCTCGGCGGCATTCATGGATCTCATGCATAGAATTATTCCAACCACATTAGATCGATTTTTATGGTCTTCGTTGTGACATCTGATATACTCAGGGATTTGAGGAAAGAGCATGAAGATCATTTGAGGATTGTTCTCTAGGATTTTAGAGACCATCAGTTATATGCTAAATTAATAATCTTGTTTGGCTCTTAGTGAGATTCTTGGGTCATGGCAGTATCGACTTGGCCGGGTGTCTTAGTGGACTGGAGGAGGAAGGTTGAGGCAATTATGAGTTAGGGAAAGACCCAGTCGATCTTTGGGATCGTGAATTTCTTGGGATTGCGAGGAGTCGCCCCACAAGAGAGGTTTATTAAGGACTTCTACTTAAGTAGCCGCTTATGGCCAAGTGACCGGAAGAGTCGGTATGAGTGGAATGACTTATGTGAGAGAGCATTGGGAATTGAAAGGAGGCCACTTCAGCTCCTATTTTGATAGTCAAAAGCGGGGCCAGTGGTGATATGATGCCTCGAAGGGCGAGTGGGATGTGTTTGATGCGATCCGGAAGGGTTGCTAGCTTATGGTTCTCGGCGATTAAAGTCCGCAGCGAGTTACCCTATGCATGATATGGAGTTGGCAGCCAGCTGTCTCTTGGCCTTGAAGATATGCTTCCCTTACCATATAGGTGGCGATTCGAGGTGTTTTGAACCCGCAAAAAGTCTTAAATACATCTTTGCAACGGACTGTTATGAGGCAGCCTGCAGTGGATGGAGTATTTGGAGGGTTCTGCTTCACTTTGCATTACCATCTCGGTAAATCAAATGTGGTGGCTGATGCGCTCGACTGGAGAAGTCCTGAGGGAGTATTGGCTAATGCCAGCTTCTTAGGAGTGGCCGGTCTTTGGTGTGAGACAGAATTCATCTTTGCACTCCCCCGAGGGGATGAGGCTTAGGGTGACTTGCAGGGAGTTTGTGGCCTCATGTCAAGGTGATTGAGTCTAAGGGATGAGACCTGAAAATATATCATCGGGGGCCAAGATACCAGTGGATTATAGTGGCCTGAGGATTGAGATATTCACACGGATGGTAAGTCACTGGTATATGGAAGGGTTGTGGTTCCCGGTCGGCGATTTCGCGAGGAAGAGGAGATCCTCGAGGAGTTCCGCTCGATTTTGTTGTACATCTAGGGTGGCACCGGGTGTACCATGATCTTCATCGTCAGTATTCTGGAATGGAATGAAGTAGCACATTGGGATTTTACAGTGATCGATGTCTCCACGTGTGTCGGCCGGTGGCCCGAACGAAGATCGACGGGGTTACTCCAGTCGTTGGAGGTAGCGAAGTGGAAGTGGGAGCACGTCACGATGGATTTTGTGACTCACTTGCCGCGGACATCGTGAGGGCATGACGCGGTGTGGGTGATTATGGACTGACTCACAAAGTCGGCACACTTTTTAGTTGTGCGAATGACCTTCACTCTGGAGGAATGCTGCATGTTATACATACGAGATATTGTCCGATTACATGGAGTGCCAGTCTTTATAATATCGGACTTGGATCCCAAGTTTACAGCTCGTTTTTAGGAGAGTTTCTAGCAAGCCATGGGGACACAATTGATGTTGAACACTACTTTTCATCCCCAGACAGACGATCGGTCGAGAGAAGGTGTCAGACGTTAGAGGGGACATGCTGAACATGTGTCTTAATACTTAAGGGTGGTTGGGGAAGAGCATTTACCCTGGTGTAATCTCGCTCATAACAAATGAAGATCAGAGAGTACATGATTTTCGCACTTAGACATTATATGGGCGGCCATGTCGATCTCTCGATTTACGGATCTGAGGTGGGAGATAGATCCTCCATAGGTCCTGATTTGCAAAGGACACCCTAGAAGGCGAACTCGATACGTAAACGCCTTCCCTCACCCGCTCATACCAAAAGAAGAGCTACGCCGACAAACAGCGACGATCTATAGAATTTGAGGTGGGTAATCAAGGCAACTTCGGCGGCATCCCAAGAGGAGGCCGACGGTAAGCGGTGCTTTATCACCGAGATACACTGGACCTTCTGAGATACTCGAGGCGAAAGGCGCCGTGTACTACCATGCTATCACGTGCTTATCGAGTGTTCATGTGGTATTCCATATTCCATGCTCCTAAGCACCACGCTAATCACTTGTACAAATATCAAATTAAATACATTATATAATAATTTTATGATTTAAATTTATAAATGACATGTACAATACAGTTAGCATTAAATTTTTTTGCAAAATATTATACTCTTATTTATGTATTACATCCCAAGTATATATTTCATCCTTATATTCTGGGGCATCATTCAAATAGTTTAGTACTTTCATTCATCATAAAACAAGAATCATATAATGAAATATAGTATGTGTTTACAAAGAATGTTTTAAAATCGGACCGATCGACCAGCCGGTCCGACCGGGTCAACTGGCCGACCGCCATGAAATGGCTCGCTCAACTAAAACCGGTTTCGTGATTGAACCGGCCATCAACCGCCTGAATCATGGTCGGACCGCCAACCGGATGAATCGGCCGTTCTCGCCGAACCGACCGCTCACGCTAAAATTTTTTTTTTTTTAAAAGTTAAAATGACTTTTTTTTTTTTTTTTTACATCGAAACTACGTCGTTTTGCTTAGGATTAGAAAGCTTGTAGGTTAAAAGGCTTATAATCTAAAAATTCAATTAAAATAATGTATGTCACGGATTTGAACATTGAAGAGAAGTTACAAGGGAACCACTCTTACTATCAGATCATATCAAGGACATTTTGTATATTAACAAATTATATATTACTACTAATTATGATATATTTATATAAATAAGTTTATTCCATTTTTAATATAAGCTATCAACATTATACATATTTTTAAAATAAATTTTAAAATATTTTTATTTATATAAAAAGTAATAAATAATATCTTTTAAATATTATTAATTATATATTTTAAAAATATAAATAATATTTATTTCATACACTTGCTCAACCACTGGCTCGACCACCGGCCCGACCAAAGGAACCGTGAACCTGCAACTTTCCGCCTACCACCGGTCCTGCTTAAAACACGGCAGCGTAATAATAAAATAAAGTGACAGTGATTAATCTAAAACACATGCTGTGCATTCAAATCTTTGAATGCCAAACTACCAGCACTTAAAGCCACGGGTCATGCCTTTGGGAACAAACATTAAAAAAAAAAGTCTTTTGGGAACAAGCACAAAAAGGAAACATCTTTGGAACATCCAAAAGTTTATTCATATTCTAAAAACTACGAGTCAAGATGAAAAAGTTCCCACAAAATATATATCGTCCAGATTTTAGAATTCCAAACAAAAGGTGTAACTTTATCCAAAATAATATCAACCAGATTTTTAGTATCTCAAACCACAAAGTGTATGTAAGAGGAAAACATTCATGGTTAATTCCATCACTTATATCACAAGTGTAAACTAGGATCTATGGCAAACCGAAGAGAAAAATATTTTGTTAGGCCTCATTCATGACGCCAGGAATGTGAAAATGAATAATAAAAAATTGTTGCGGACATAAAAACATAATAATTCATTAATAGAAAATCACAAGTTCTTAATCAAAGCTTTGATACCACATGCAAGCTTTAACGTTTTATCATCAAATAATATATAAACCATTATAGCCAAGATATTTGAACATAATGATTTTCACAATCACATAATAATATAAGAGTTTTTGCATACCTTGATCCATGACAAGTGTAGTAGATTTCTATTGAGCAATCACGAGAATTGTGTTTCTCCCTCTCAACCCCTTTAGAGCATGATCGGCCTCTTTCAATATATAAACTTTATACGAGTTGAGAAAGGAATTAATCGCCAGTGGTTTTCTTAAATGCTAATTTTCCATCAAGGTGTAAATTTAGGAAATTACCTTTTATTAATTATTGACCAAAGATATTATTATTTATTTTATTAAACCATTAATTGGCAATCACATGTGGGCCACTTGACTTTCCATATTGCCTACCCACGTTTAGGCTTGTAAAAGGAAAGTCTAATACTAAAAACATTTTTCTAGAATTTCATTTGATACGGCCAAACTTTCAAAAATAATTAAACCCCTTTGATAATTGAGGGTGATTGTGTCAACTTGTGCACACTTCGACTAATTCCCTGGAGTCATGAAGTTAACAGCCAAGTAAATCTTCTAGTGGCTCTAAAGGTGGTGTGTTAAGTAAATCTTCCAATGGCTCTAAGAAGTGGTGACCATTGGAGAACAAACGCAAGGTTGGATCAACTAAGCTATCCTATCCCTTAGGTTTTTGATGCTACATAAATTTATATATATTTTTTTATAATTGATAACTTAGTTTTATATGTATCTTGGGATTTATATTGTAAAAATATTGGTGAACTTTTTTATATATAATAAAAATTTAAGAAATGATATAGAATATATAATAATGAATATTTTTAAGTTGTTTTACTGAAAATAAATTACTAAATACATGCGGCAAAGCATATTCCAATAGACATAGACAATAAATAAAATCATGATCGTCAATATGTTGCAAAACTAGAGTTATATGTATTATAGTCATTATAGTATTATCAAATGTGTAGGATTTGAGTCAATTCATTATGCTATTAATTTAGATATTGTAACATCTTTTATAGTTTTTAGCAATTTGGATTATGTGTTTCTATCGAATGTATTGCTAATTTGAATCAATAAAATTATTTCTCTTTTTTAGTTATATTTGATAATAATATCAATACATTAATAAGATATACAAATTTTGTAAATGTATATTCATTATTAAGTTATGTTAAATATAATTTAAATTTTATTATAATATTTGAATATAATATATTTAATATGAAAATTTATTTAATATTAAAGTTCTGAACTATTTAATTCAAATAATTTTAATAATATAAAATAAATGACGTTAATTTTTAAATGTTGTATTTAATAGTATATAATAATATAAATATGCCTATTAAATAAATTATTATAGTAGTTCTTATATTTGGTAATTAATTTACTTATATTTAAAAATAAAATAATTATAATTAATTGATCTATTAAATTATTCTATTAATATTTTTTATAAAGTATAGAACTTTTTGAAAAATATTAAACTATAAGGAACAAAATTACTCAAGCAATGAAATGGTAAAACTAGAAATAGAGAAAAGAAATTAAAATTTTATTTACAGTAGTTTAATAATTTCCCTATGCCCACTCTCCTCTAAGGGCCTTTCCAAGGAAGGAATCACTACTGTTGAGTGTCTTAAACACTCAATTTATCATCGTGTTCTTAATGTATTTTTTCTTATTTTGATGGTAATTGTAAGTGTTTTTAAGGCTCTAATAGCTAATTTTCATGTTTAGGTTTTCATTGGATCTTAACAAAGAAAATCCAAGCAAAAATGGAGAAAATTAGAGCAAGAAAGAGCATGCAAGGTAGGCTGCCATGCAGCTGCGTGGAGCTACACGCCCTTGCGTGGAGTCGGGCCCAACTTCTAAATTTTCCTGATTTTGGCCCAATAAAAGCTCGTTCAAGCCCATTCTCGGAAGACACTATAAAGGCTTCACTCCTAGGGTTTTGAGAAAAGGATTCTTGGGGAGAGAGCGAACTTAGAAGCTGAAATTGGAAAGAGAACAAGAAGATAGAGAGAAGAAGAAGATTTCATTTCCACATTTAGTTTATTCTCTTCATCTCCTTATGCCTCTATTTATTTTGATGATTGTATCTCTCTCTAAGATGTTCTAAACTTCAATTCTAGGGTTTTGATGTAGTTTAGTCATGAACCATGAAGCAAGGTTTCGATTTGTAAACTCTTTGATGTTTGAATCTTTCTCTATTAAATGCTTTATTAAGTTTTTAATGCTTGCTAGTATTTGATCACCATTAGCATGATTTTACATTTGTTTTGACATTGAGAAGTGATGAAAAAATGAGACATTGATTAGATAATCATGTATTCGTGATAAGAATAGACATATCTATGAGTTACATGTGGTATTTTGATTTAGGGTCGATGAACTCACATTCTAAGGTTTGAGCAGAGATGCAAGATAATATAAGCTCTGTGGCAGGTGTTAATGCTTGAGAAAGGTCAGTATATATTACTTCGTGGAATCTACTATTATTAGTGGTTTAAAATATCATCAAGCATGGACTTTTTATGATTAGTTAGATGAAGCCAAAACTCCAGTTTTCTTTTCATTCGCAGTTAACCTTAATTGCTTGTTAGAGATTCTAATTTAGAGTTTAGTTATCTTATTTGGTTTTTAAATCCAATCCATCTTGTGATTTTTCAGATAAAGTTAGGTTATTCTAACTTCAATACTTAGTAGCTAATCCTTGAGAAACGATACTTGATTTACCACTCTATTACTTGCATTGATGGGTGCACTTGTGCACTAGGCCATTCATACATAATTTATTCACACATATCGTGCCTATCAAGTTTTTGGTGTCCTTGGTGGGGATTAGTGTGTTTTTACTAATATTGATATCAAGTAGCCCTTCTTTACTTTGGATTTTGTTTCATTTTAGTTTGTTGATATCTTGTGCCTTGTTTCTTGTGATTTAGGTGCTAATCGGTGTGTAAGCGAGTGATAACCTTGTCCCTTTGGATTCAGAGTTAGAGAGAACTATAAGAAAAATCCGAAAAGATAAGAGAGAAGTAGCCAATTTGTTGCAAGCACCCATGGAGAACCTTGAAGGATAAAGAGATGAAGAGGGTGTGCCTCAAAACATTCCTCCATTGGCCAATCCACCTATGCCTTTGAGGGATTATGCCTTGCCACCAATTGGAATTCAAGCTAATAATTTTGAGCTCAAGTCCCTTACTTTGCAATTGATTCAAGCTATCCAATTCACAAGGTTGCCCAATGAAGACCCCAATGCTCATTTTCCAATATTTTGAGGTTTGGGTGATAATTTCGTGAAAGGTGGTTTGAGTTAGTGATTTACATGACGTTTGCCTTCACTATTTCCCGCTTTCTTTAGGATATACAAAGGTTGGTTGAACTCGAAACTATCGATTCTATTAATAATACAGGATTTGCAAAAGTTCCTAGTGAAATTTTTTTCCTGGCTTAAGATTTACAAAGATGCACATTGAAATTAACAATTTTGTGCAATATGATGGAGAATCATTTTAAGAGGCTTGGTAGCATTACAAGGAGCTTTTGAGGAAGTGTCCTCACCATGGTTTGCCCAAATGGATGCAAATCCACCATTTCTATATTGGTTTGAATGGTACAACACAAACTTTGATAGATGCATTGACATAAGGGGCTTTGATGAACAAGACCGAGGGTGAAGCGACACTTCTTGAGCATATGAATTACCAACAATTGTCAATGGCTGGCAGAGAATTGTACTAGAAACAGGTTGGCATGCAGGATGTAGATGCATTTACACTCTGGGGTGCCCAAATGTCCTTACTTACCAAGCAACTTCAAAACACTCAGCTTAAAAAAGCTTAATTTATGGCCAATGTGGTTCAAGCTTGTCCTTCATTGTGTGAATTTTGCAATGGCCCTCACCAAAGATTTCAGTGTCAAGCTTAAACCCTTTCATTTCAAAATGACTGTGAATGCTTCACCAGGGGAAAGTTTCCTCAACAAATAATCTCAAGTTTTATCTAATAATCATAATCAATAAGGAACACCCAAACTTCTCTTGGAGCAACAACCAAAATGCTATCCAACTAGAACAAGCGAAGCCTCCTAAAGAGAAAAAGACAATTCTAGAAGAAGCAATGGTTGAATTAGCTAAGTCTCAAGCTCAATTTATGAATGATACAAGAACTAGTTTCAACAGCCAATTAGCCTAAATCATAAATTTCGAGGTGCAAATGGAGAAAATGGCCACTTTGTTATCTGAGAGGCAATGAGGCACTTTACCCAGTTCTTCAGAAGTTAACCTAAGGAGGAAAGGAAATGAGCATTGTAATGCTAGCACTATTGAGAAGTGGAAAAGAGCTAGAGGGACCAAGATGAGATGAAAATGTGGACAATAAGCTAGAGTTGCCATTAGAATAGGAAAAGGGGCCAAAATCTGTTGAGGAGGTGAAGAAACCAAAGTCTAAGTTATTTTTGGACAATCCACCCTCCTATGAACCAAGAATTCCATTTCCTCAATGAGTTTGGAAGCAGGAATAAGGCAAGAAATTTACTCAAGCTGTGGAAAATAAGGCAAAGGAGGAGAACCCAACACAAGGGTTAGCTAAATTTTTTCAAAAAGATGAAGTAGAGGCACAATCTTCTACACCTCTTCCAAGTAAGGAAAACAAGAAAAATCAAGTGATGAAGCCACCTCTAAAAAAAACTGCCTCCCATCATTCCATATCCTCAACGAGTAAAGAAAAGCAAGCTTGAGCAACAATTTGCCAAGTTTATTGATATTTTCAAGAAACTTCACGTAAATATACCTTTTATGGATGCTGCTGAACAAACTCCAAGTTATGTGAAATTTATGAAGATCTTAGCCAACAAGAAGAAGCTGGGTGGGTATGAAATTGCCGCACTCTCGAAGGAATGTAGGGCCATCCTTTAAAAGAAGCTTCCTCTAAAGCTCATGGATCCGGGCAACTTCACCACCCTTTTCTCCATTGGAAATGCAGTGTTTGGAAAAGCCTTGTGTGATCTAGGGGCTCGTATCAGCTTGATGTCCTTATCCATCTTCAAAAAACATGGTTTGGGGGAAGCAAGACCTACTACGATCACTCTACAAATGGCGGATCGATCCTTCAAACACTCGAGAGGTATGATTGAAAATATTTTGGTCAAGGTGGACAAGTTCATCTTTCCGGTTGGTTTATTATCTTAGACACAAAGGAAGGCAAAAATATCCCTATCATACTTGGAAGGCCATTCCTAGCAACCGAGATAGCTCACATTGATGTTCAAAAAGGTAAGCTGGAGTTGAGGGTGCAAGGAGAAGAGGTGACATTCCATGTCTTCAAGGCAACAAGGCATCTGGATGATGAAAGATATGATGAGAACTATGATGGAGGTCATGGTGAGCAAGTTGACACCAATGATGCTATGGCAAGGAGATGGATGGAACTCACAATGAAGCCACAACCATTTTAGAGCCACCATGAGGAATGGTGTGAGAGTGAAGTTGTTCTTGTTTGAATATAGAAGGCTTTTCTTGTTTGAAAAGCAATGTTGTTCAGGGAAGTCGAGCTAATGACATTAAACAAAGCGTTACTTGGGAGACAACTCAAGTTTTGCGATGTTTCCTTCATCCTTTCTATGTTTTTAGTTAGTTTGAGCTTATTTTTATGTCTTTTCCTTGTTTGAATTTGTTTTGATTTATTTTAGTTTTGATTTTAGGTTTTTAGAGGTCCAAAGTAGTTTTGGAAGTGCAAATTCTTGAAAAATGGAAGTTGATATGGTCTTTGAAGTACAAAGTGTGAAAGATATTGAAAATATTTGAGTGCAAAGGTTCTGGCACGTAGAAGCGTGGCCCTCTTCACCTTTATGCAAAGGGGCCTGTACATGAAGTGAGATCTCTAGTCCACTAGTGTGGATCCCCATGCACCAGATGCCCGAGTCGTCCATGAGCAAATTCTCGGGTCCACAGGCCATGTGGAGACCCTACACAGCTACATGGTCCTGGCCGCACCTCCCAAGACAACCCACTTCAAGCTTCCATTTTGACAATTCCTCTCTCCTCAACCTAGCCACCTGTGCGAACACCCCAAACTCCAAACCAACTCTCCCACCTTGAATCACCCCATAAATCCCTCCCAACCTTAAAATCTCCTCAACATCCCTCATTCTCGCTCTCATATATTCCATACCTTGCCACACCCATCTCCCCTTTGGATCAAACCCATCTCCATACCTCCCCATCTTCACCCCTTCCATCAACCTTGAACTCCATGTTTATGGTCTTGGAGATAAATGCACATTGGACATCATTGAAGCCCCTTGGTACAAATTGCACAATCAAGTAAGTGAAAATCTTTACACTTTGGGTTGGTTGTTCGTTGAGTTGGAGCTCAAATTTTAAGCATAAGTTTGGTTTATTTGAGGAAGGTTGGATGTTTGTTTGTGTTTTTGATCGTTTTTTGAGCTTTATTGAAGCTAGAGATCCAATTTGTTGTAAGTTTGGAAGCATCTAAAGCACCTTAAAGGTTCCATGAATATGTAAAAAATGTGCTCACAAGGTGTTTGTGAAAATTCTCAAGTGAGATCCAAGCTTTTAAATCAGTTCAAATAGTGTTCTTTTGCTATCCTTTGTGAAAGATAACTTTTGTACGTGAAGCTAGGATTGTAATGAATCTAAAGATCAAGTGGTTTGCCATTATTCAAGGGGTGAGATTGATATGTGAAACTATTTTTCCATCTTTGAAGAGTATTGAACTAGTATTCTCTAAAAGCTTCTTTGGGTGAGATTGTTCTTCAAAGTTGATTGAGTTGTTTGAATTGAGTTGGAAATGTATTCTTGTATGCTTGGGATCATCAAGAAAATGGTTGTGAGTGTAAAAAGGAAGGTTTAATGTTAAAGGTTTAATCGGGAAACATATGAAATTTGGGTATTTAGATGAATTCTGTATGGAATCACGCTTTATGATGGATATAATCTTGGAAGGATTCGTCCAAATTTGAAACGATGCAAGCAAATTGTTCATCTTCCCATGCCTTAAATTCTCAAAGAGCTACAAATGAGGAGCATAATGGAAAAACTTGATCATCCTCAGGGTTAATTCCTAAAAGTGTTCAAACTTACGACTCTGGTTCTTTTATATTCAAGGGGACAGGGTTATCTTCCTCATTCTAAGGTTTCGTTCCATATAACCAAAGGGACGAGACATACATCTTTCTTATGGACTGAATTCAACATAGTCAAGGGATCAGATTCACTATTCTAGATTGTGTTTGAAGATCCTTTGAGTAATCCACAACATTTGGTGGAACTCGAAGCATAATAACGCAATGGGGTTCGAATCATTTTGGTATTAGAGCTTCAACTTTCAAACATCAATTTGGTATCTATCTTAATTCTTGTTGTTTGACATTTTGTTAAGTGAAAAAAAAAAAGAATAAAAAAGAACCAGAACAAAAAACATAACAAAAAAAAAGAAAATATCTTTAAAAAAACAAAGAAAGAATAAAAAAAAAAAAAGAGAATCACGTGAAGAAGGGTCATGAGGTTTCATTTTGTAATTATATCGTTTGATTTGTGACAGGTTTCTATCCAGGTGATTCCTTATGGTACATACATCTATCCTCCCACAACCTCAACCTGCTACCATTTTCTTTTTTTAACTTCTAACCACCTCTCCAACCACAACCCAAAACTTTCCAAATTTGGTTTCATACTTCTAAAACCTTTCCATATATTTTGTTTTAGCCTAGAAACCATAAATACCATCATCCATAACCTTAGAGAAATCCCAAATTCATGCATAGCCCTACCTTAGAAAACCTGAAAACCTCAAACTAGTTAAAAACAAGGTTGTTTTACATCAAATTAAACCTGAACCTTTCCAAAAAGAAAATCCTTCATTCTAAACCTTAATTCCATCACATATAAACCCCAAATAAGCCTTATAACCTTTGGAACAAAACTCGTCCCTTACCCTTCAAAGTTGCATCTTATACCCCTAAACTACCACAAACTCATCTCTAACTTACCTAAACCTTTAGATCATCCATCACGGTCTCGTCCTTGCATAAAAAAAGAGTGAGATCAAGAGTGATTTTTATACTAACAAGCCTATTTTTATACTTTTGTACAAAGAGGCGGGTTTTGAACATTAACGATCTTGATTCTTCTTTGCCTTTCTTTGTTACAAGAGTTTGTGGATGTATTCCCCGATGATGGTCCTAGTGGATTGCCAACCTTTAGGGGCATTGAGAACCTAAATTGACTTTAGTCCTAGAGCTATAATTTTGAATCGACCTGTGTATAGGACTAATCCTGAGGGGAGACGAAGGAGCTACAATGACAAGTAGAGGAATTTATGGCAAAAGGATATGTGGAGAGATTTTAGTCCATGGTCAGATCTATTACTTTATACCCAAAAAGGATGGTTCATGGAGGATGTGTATTGTTTTCAAAATTTGATTTGAAAAGTGGCTATAATTAAATTCGAATGAAAGAAGGAGATGAATGGAAAACATTCAAAACTAAATATGGATTGTTTGAATGGTTCGTAATGTCATTTGGCTTAACTAATGCACCTAGTACATTCATGAGATTGATGAATCATATTTTGCGAGCTTTCCTTGGAAAATTTGTCGTTGTTTATTTTGATGACATTTTGGTATATAGAAAAAGTTTGGAAGAACATGTCAACCACTTAAAATTTATTCTTGAGGTTTTAATGAAAGAAAATCTATTTGCCAACTTTAAAAAGTGTTAGTTTTGCAATAAGAAAGTGAAGTTTTTGGGATATGTTGTTGGTGAAAATGGGATTGAAGTGGATGATGAAAAGGTAAATGCAATCAAGGAATGTCCAACACTAAATACCATATCCAAGGTAAGAAGTTTTCATGGCCTAGCTAGTTTTTATCGTCATTTCATTAAAGACTTTAGCATAATAGCCGCACCACTCATTGAATTGAAAAAGAAAAGTGTTGGTTTTAAATGGGGAGTAGAACAAGAGGATGCATTTCAATTGCTTAAAGATATATTGTGTACTACTCTTGTGCTTTCTTTGCCAAAATTTTCAAAAACTTTTGAAGATACATCAGGAATAGTTATTTGTGCTATTTTGATGCAAGAAAAGAAGCCAATTGCTTCCTTTAGTGAAAAGCTCAATGGTTCTGCCTTGAAGTATCCAACCTATGTGAAAGAGCTTTATGCTTTGGTGAAGGCTTTACAAACATGGTAACATTATCTTTGGTCGAAGGAGTTTGTCATCCACATGGATCATGAGTCCTTGAAACACTTGAAGGGACAAGTGAAATTGAACAAACAACAAGTCAAGTGGATTGAATTTATTGAAAGTTTTCCCTTTGTCATCCAATATAAAAATGGTAAGGACAACATAGTGGTTGATGCTTTGTCCCGAAGGTACACACTTCTCTCTATCCTTCAGGCAAAGATGCTTCGTTTTGATTATGTGAAGGGTTTTGTATGATAAAGATAATGACTTTACAACTATTTATGGAGCATTTGAAAAATCCACATTTGGGAAATTTTATAGACTAGATTGATATTTGTTTAAAGAGAACAAACTTTGTGTACCTTATAGTTCTATGAGGGAGTTGCTTGTTCATGAGGCACATAGTTTCTATGGACTTTGTTCTAGGGTTGTCTAGATCAAAGAGGGGCAGGGATTCTATCTTCGTAGTTGTAGATAGGTTTTCCAAAATGTTTCATTTCATTGCTTGTCATAAAACCGATGATGCAACTAATGTGGTGGATTTGTTCTTTAAAGAAATTGTCCTCTTGAATGGTTTTCCTAGAACTATTGTTTCTAATCGAGATACTAACTTCTTAAGCCACTTTTGGAAAGTTTTGTGGGGAAAATTGAGAACTAAGCTTTTATTTTCAAAAACATGTCACCCTCAAACTGATGGACAAACTGAAGTAGTCAATAGGACTTTGTTTATTCTTTTAAGGACAATAATTCACAAGAATCTTAAAAGTTGGGAAGATTGTTTGTCATTCATTGAATTTTCTTGTAATAGGAGTGTTCGTTCCACAACTAACATGTCTCCTTTTGAAATTGCATCAACCAACTCCTTTAGATTTGTTGTCATTACTAGTGAATGAAATGGAAAGTTTAGATGGACATTGAAAGGTGAAGATGGTGAAGAAACTCGAGAGACTGTTCGGTAACAAATTGAGAAAAAGAAGGAGCACTATGCAGCAAAAGCTAACAAAGGGTGTCAAAAGGTCATCTGCCAACCCGGAGAGTGGGTTTGGGTGCATTGAAGAAAGTAAAGATTTCCATCTCATAGGCATCTAATCTAAATCCAAGAGGAGATGGTCCATTTCAAGTATTGTAGTGCATCAATGACAATGTTTACAAGATAGACCTCCTAGGTGAGTACAATTTTAGTGCCACCATCAATCTTTCTAATCTCTCTTGTTTTGATGGAGGTTCAGATTCAAGGATGAATATTTTCGAGGAAGAGAGGATGATGAGAACATGGGCTAGAATCAAAGCACAAAGGATCTGCTTCAAATGCCAATTGGGATGTTAGGTGTGAATTATATTAGCATTTAAGCATGAGTTTCTTGAATATATTGAGCTTTTGATGCTAGATTCGCACCCTAATCACTCAATTCTACACTAATCCCCCTCTTGGCCTTTGTTTTGTAAATAAGAATGAAAAAGCAAGAAAAATGAGAAAGAATGGAAGAAATTCCAAAGATATTGCTATAACAGGTCCCATGTTGCAACATGGGCACTCATGTCGTGACATTGGCCCCTACCTTATTGAAGATCAACTTTTTGTCATGTCACAACATCATATCGCAACAGGACCAACCTTGTTTTGACATTGAAGAACGTAATGTTCGACCATGTCGTGACACGAGTGCTCTTCATGTCACGACATGGCGACGTTGGGCCACCCAATTTCTTGCTATTTTTTCCCATTTTCCAAGTACTATAAATTCTTCACTTGTAATAATGATTAGGGTTTGAACTTGGAGGCAAAAACACTCTCTCCATGGTTTTCTCTCCTCTTTGTTTTGAATCAATCTAGGGTTTGGTTTTTGTTGAATTTTACCTTTATCATTTAGAGCTGAGAAGTATTCTTGAGATTATTCTGAAAGAATTGAAGATTGGAAGGAGAAATTGAGCAAGGATTGAAGACCATCATCTAATTAGAGTTTCTTTCTCTCATGTTTTCAATTTATTTCTTAATGATGTTCTAATTCAGTAGCCTAGGATTTTGATTGTAATTTGGATATGAACCTTATATTAATGTGTTGGTTTTATTCTCTTTGATCCATTGGTTGTCAATTGCTCATTGATTCATGTTTTTGCTAATTCATATTGATTCTTGATCACCTTCAATATGTTTTGTGACCTGTTGCAAGATCTGTGAAGTGCGTAAGAGGTTGCACCTAGGTGAATCAACTTAATTTGATGGAAAATAGAGATATTGATAGGAATTATGAGGCATAATTGAGTTCCTCTTTCTTTAATGCATCACTAAGGCCTGGGGTTGAGTTGAGAAGCAATATACTTGGTTTTATTTGGTAGATCATTAGCTTTCGATAAAGGTTAATGGTTACTTTTTTGTGAGCTCGCCTTGAGCATGTGTTCCAATTGGCTATGAGAAGGAATTTCATTTTTATATTTGGGGATTATCCATTTACATCAAAATCCTTGCTTTTAGTCTAGTAGTCTTTTCTTTTTTTTTTTTACTTTTTGAGAATTCTAATTCTACTTTCCCTTAAAGTTAATTGAATTTCGTAATCTTGGAATCCCTCTTTTACCTAGCTTGGATATAAGAGAAATTGCCCCAATTTCACTAATTAGCACCTAGCTCCTTGTAGGCTCGTACACTTTTGCGATAGAATTACATCAACACAAGAAGTGTAAAAACAAACACGTGCCAACAAGTTTTTGGCATCGTTGCCGGGAAGTTGGCAATTTGTGTTATTATTGATACTAAGTGTATCTCTAGTACTTCAAGCACCTTGTTTTTCTTTGATTTTTTGAGATTTTGTTAGAGCTTTTGACGTTTGCTTCCCTTCTTTCTACTGAATTTCAGGTACCATTTTATTTATGCTAAAGTTTGGTGACAAGTTTTTGTACCCTTAGATCCGGAATTAGAAAGGACCTTAAGCCAAAATAGAAAGGGGAAGAAGGAACGAAATGAATTTACAGAAATCAATGGAGAATGTTGAAGGTTTTAGAGAAGTAGAAGAGGTAGACATCCAATCTACAAGTGGGAAAAGTGTGCCCTAATCAATCCCTCCCATGGAAGAGTTTAAGAGAGCTTTGAGAGATTATGCTCTCCCTCCTGCTAGAATCCCACGGGTGATTAAACGACCAAATAAACAAGCAAACAACTTCAAGATCTAGCTTATCACTTTGCAATTGATTCAAAACATTCAGTTCATGGGATTGCCAAATGAAGACCCAAACACAAACATCTCTAATTTCTTAGAAGCATGCGATACAATGAAGTGTAATGGAGTAACCGATGATGTAATTCGCCTAAGACTTTTCCCATTTTCATTAAAGGACAAGGCGAAACATTAGCTAAATTCATAACTCTCAAGTCCATCACTACTTGGGATGAACTTGAAGTTCTTCCCTTTGGCGAAAGCGGCAAACATGAGAATTGAAATACATAATTTTCTCAATTTGAGGGAGAGACTTTCTATGAGGCATGGGACCGATACAAAGATCTCCTTAAAAAGTGCCCCACCATGGATTAGCAAAATGGATGCAAATGCATCATTTCTGATGCGTACCCCACTGCTTATTACTTCGAGATCCACCAATTATTACATATTACTCCAAGGATCTTCAAACACGATCTAGAATAGTGGCCCCATCCCCTTGACTATCTGGAATCAAGAGTTCTAAGCAAAGATGTTGTGTCTCTGTCCCCTTGGTTATATGGAACCAAAAGCCATAAGACCAAAGGAAAGTAACCTTGTCCCCTTGATTATAGAAGAACCAAGAGCCATAAGTTTGAACACTATAAGGAAATAACCTTGATAGGCTCGAAAGTTCTCACAAGAACCATAAAGTGAAGAAAACCTCACAAAAGAATTTTTATTCATCAATGTCTGTTTAACAAATACATCAAGGGGCTCTTATATAGAGCTCTAGATATCCTTATTGACTATGAAAGAAAGGAAAATTTGATGAAATTCAGCCTTGATACACAAATTACCAAAATTGAAAAATGGAAAACTACCAAAAGTAATGATGCAAGATAAATTTATTCTTTTCCTTATCGACACCTATCCTGATATTTTGAACATTTGCATCAAATTGACAAACTAATGATTTAACAGTTGGCAAGTTTGATCATACAAACTTGCAAGGCTAAAATACTTCCAAAATAAAGTCTTTGATTGTATAAATTATGGAGCCAATTTGGAGCACGAATTTCTCGATCTATGTTAGACGCCTGCACCATGTGAATTATTACCATCAATAGCCATGATCATATTTATGGACTTTTGAACTTCATTGTTGATTCCAATTCCTTCAAAGGCTTTATTTGACTTGGACTCTTTTTTAAAGGCTGGGTTAGCCCAACAAACTCCTTCACAAGCCCATTGAAAACCTCTTGAAGCTTTTGTGCCCTTGCTCTTATGATTGGTCTAATCGGTAATTGAAGTGGATCCTTTGTTCTTTGATTCTCATCAATTTCTTACAATGGTTTGATCGGACTACTAGAATGCTCTTGGATGCTTCAGTTGGAAGCGCCTTGATGAGTAAGAGCACTAATGAAGCTTATCAATTGTTGGAAAATATTCCATTGAACAATTTCCAATGGCTTAGTGAAAGGGTAACTCCTAAGAAACCGACTGGGGTTCACAAGTTAGATGTGTTCAACAATTTGGCAGTTCAAGTTTCGTTGCTTACAAAGCAACTCCAATCTACGCAACTACAAAATGCCCAAACTGTGGCAAATGTGATCAAAGCACCCTTTCCTTCATGTGATTTTTGTAATGGACCCCATCTCAGTGCAAAATGTCAAATGGGAAATCCTTGTGGGCATATGGGTGTGGAACAAGCCTAATACTTGGGTAAATTTCCTCAACCCTAATTTAACCCTTATTCAAACAACTTCAATCTGGGGTGGAGGAATCATCCTAACTTCTCTTGGAGAAATAATCAAAATGTAATGCATCCGATGGACCAATCTAAGCCTCCACTCCCTCAAGAAAAGAAAGCAAGTTTGGAAGACACCATGAGTGAGTTGGCTAAGTTCCAAATGGAATTAAGAAAGTCTCAAGCTCAATTTGTTAATGAGATAAGAACCTCTCTCACCAATTAAGCCCCTTAACTTAGAAACTTTAAGGCTTAAATGGGTCAATTGGCTACCATGTTTAATGAGAGGCAACAAGGCAACTTGCCTAGCACTTCAGAGGTGAATCCGAGAAGAGATGAGAAGGAACATTGCAAAGACATCACTCTTAGAAGTGGCAAAACAGTGGAAGAATCAATCCAAGCCATCGATGAAGAGAAATCAAAGGGTAATTATGAGAATTCTATAGAAATTCCAATAGAAGCTTAAAACAGTACTAAAGATGCTAAAAGCTAAGAAGTAGTTGAAAAATTCAGCAAGTAAAAAGGCAAGAAAAATTGATTTAAAGGCTTCTTCAAGAGAAGATACTCCAATTGTTCCCTATCCTCAAAGATTGAAGAAGAATAAGTTGGACAACCAATTTGGCAAGTTCATGGAGATTTTCAAAAAGCTCTATATTAATATTCCATTGTCGATGCATTGGAGCAAATGCCTTCTTACATAAAATTCATGAAAGACTAATGAGTGTGAAACTCATCTATTTTTAAGTCCATTTTTAGGTATATTTGAGACTTAAAAGTTCAATTTAATGTAAAATTATGGAATCTTCACCCATATTAGTGTTTTGTAGGGATTTAATGCAAAAGAAGCAAAATCAACAAGAAAACAACAACAATGATCAAAAGTTCAGAGTTGCAACATCAGCTGAAGAATGTCGCAACATCATATCAAAGTCGCGACATCGGGTGAAGAATGTATCGACATCACATTAGTGTCGTGACATTAGCCGAAGAATGTCATGACATAATATCAGAGTCGCGACACTAAAGGTCCAGAGTCTCGACATCGACACTCAAAGTCACGACATCAAAAGTAGAGTCGCAACATCAAAACAAGGCCATGACAATGAAAACATCATTTTCTTCAGAGTCGCTGGCTACCTCAAAGTCGAAGAGAGCGTGAGACGAGCACTTCGAAAGGAGAAAGACCAAAAGTAGAGTCGACATCGTCACAACCGTACATTGAATATACAATTTAGAGTCGCGACTCCACAATGGCGCGAAGCAAGAGTCGTGACATTGTACAAACAGCCAAAATGTAGGGTCACGACACCAAAATGTAGAGTCACGACACCAAAATAGAGCCATAACATCACAACAACAATGTCGCGACATTAGTCATGACATCGAGCTTATCAGTAAAATTTCTTAGGCTTTTCGAGGTTCTCATTATCCGCCTTGTTTTCAGGGCCCAATCACTAGTGCCTATAAATAAGCTCCTAAGGTAGAGTGATTATTGATTAGAGGAGAGAAAATCAAGGAGGAACAAAAAGGAGCTGAAGTTTTTGTATATATTTTCTTTTTATTTTATTTTCTTTCTTTCTTTCTTTCTTTCTTCTTTTCTTTAATTTTGGTTTTCATCTTTGAGATTGGAGTAATGGATTTGAGCTGAAATTTCGAGTTGGATCATCGTAAATCGAGTTTCATCTTGAGCGGAATTTGGAGTTATTTATGGAATCCATTTTATTAAGTTTTGATCACATTTTCAATGAATTTTTTTAATCAACTAGTCATTGTCATTTGTGATCCAGATATGGAAGGCTAAGCTCCCTCTAGGAAGGAATTGGTGTTTTGTTTGTCATTTTGTAGTATTTAGATGAATGTTGTGGGTTTGAGTATTGGATTGATTTAATTGATATTGTTCTTTATAATAATTGTTCTAAGTGCATCATCGATTATACCTAAAGATCCTCGTATCTTTGCCCCGACATTTCCAAAATCCCTTCGAGTGACAATTTAAATGCACTACTCCGAGAGCAAAGAGCAAAGAACTTCAGGCATATCAGCCGATACCTTTAGAACTACGCAATCTAAATAACACTATGATGAATCATGGTGATGTTCTAACCTCTAACTCAAGGTTCCTTCCTCTGTGATAGTAAAAATCTGTGTGTTCTAAGGTACAAGGACCATCACAGGGATTGATAATTTTAATATTTAGAGAGAGTCATTCGCTTAAGAGAATGTTTGTGCCTTTGTAAGATGGGGAGAGGATTATTCAATTAAATCAAGAAATTGAGATTTCCAATTAAATCGAAGGAGGCTCACACATGTTCATGTGGTGCCAGATCACTGAGGAAATGGTTATGAAGTATTGGTTTAGGAAAAACAACTAGATCTTAGAAAGATGATCAAATCCTAAAAGTAGTTATTTAGACCCATTGACCTGGTTTAGGAATATGGTGTTCTAAAGAGTGAAATGTATAGTGTCAGGAGGTATTCCAAGGCTATACTACTCTACTCTTAGACAAATCTAGAATTCAAATCCATGAATATATTGTTTTTGAACCTCATGTGATTTAATGATCATAACACCGATTCATTCCCGGTGTTATTTCAACTCAGTGAAACCTCTAATCATTTCGTTTCAATTATCTTTTTCATTAATAAAAAATTATATAAAAATACTTTCATTCCATTTAGGCTAGTTAATCCAATCTTCAAGTTAGAGGTTCAAATAAGTAGTAGGAGCACTTGATCTTTTTCTCATCAATCCCTATGGGAATGATATCTGAATTTAGAATCCACTTTATTACTTGTATGACCTGTGCACTTGTAGTGTTTTAGACCAAATTAAATTCTTAGTACATTACCATAAGCAAACAATAGAAAAAAAGTATTATTGGTTCAACAAGTTTTCGCATGGCAATAAGATTTGTAAACTGGGTTTTGAATTTAAATTTCATCAACAAGTTTGTCTAACAGGCTAAAGCATCACGGACTCGACCACTGCAAAGAATGGCGTAAATTCTATTGGTAACAAAAATATGGTCTTATCAAAGACTTCCTTGCAAACAAGAGAAAGCTAAGTGAATATGAGACCATGGCTCTTTCCAAGGAGTGTAGTACTATCCTTCAAAGGAAATTGTTGTTAGACCAAAAACTTGTTGATGAGACCATAATTCAAAACCAAATTTCTGACACAGCTACCAAAGACTAATTTAGTCCTCGGCAACGGCACCAAAAACTTGTTAGACTATATTTTTGTTACCAACAAAATTTCTGCCATTACTACCAGAGACTAAATTAAGTCCCCAGCAACAATGCCAAATTTGTTAAACCAATAATACTATTTTTCTGTTGTTGCATATATAATATACTGAAATTTTAATTTGGTCTAAAACATCGTAATCGAGATGTGTCATACAAGTAATAAAATGGATTAAGTCCGGCATCATTCCCATAGGATTGATGAGAAAAAAAGAATTCAAAGATCAAGTACCCATACTAGATCGTCACTTTTTGAACCTCTAGCGAAAAGACCAGATAACTAACCTAAATGGAATGAAAGGATTTTTGTATATTTTTCTTTAATGAAAAAGATAATTTAAGCTAAATGGATTAGAGTTGGAATAACACTGAGAATGGGATCAGTGTTATGATTATCAAATTGCACGAGGTTCAAAAAAACAAGGTAGTGATGGACTTGAATTATGGATTTGTCCAAGAGCAAAGTAATATAGCCTTGGAATACCTCCCGACACTATACATTTCTCTTTAGAACACCATATTCCTAAACTAGGTCAATGGGTCTAAATAGCTACTTTGAGATTTGATCATCTTTAGGCCTCTGGATGACTAAACAGCTGCTTCACAACCATTCTCCAAGAGGCGAGAATCTACTTTGCCCCGTAGGCGGAATATGAGCCTCTTCAGTTTGGTGAGATGCCGATCTACGATTTGAAATTCGGAATGAGTCACTCCGTCTTGCAGGCAAACGCTGGCTCTCAAGCGAGATGAACTCTCTAAATATTAAAATGATCAATCACCAAATGGTCCTCATGCCTCGGGAACACATTTCTGTTGTCACCGAGAAAGGAACCTTGAAATCAGAGGTTAGAACTTCACTCATGATTCATCATAGTGATATTTAAAGTGCAATAGTTCTAAAGGTATCAGCATAGTATACCCCTAAGTTACTGCTCTATGCTCTCAGGTAGTCCATCTCTATGTCTGCAGGAGGGATAGGAAATCGGAATAAACCCTCTTTTGGGTATGATCTGCTTTTGCCAGAACGAGATTCTTTAAGAACAATATCCAGACAAATCAATCGATACTGACCCACAACATTCATCTAAATACTACAAAATGATAATTCCAAACATCAATCCCCTTCCAGAGGGAGCAGCCTTCATAAGCAGATCATAAGAGACAATGACTAGTTGATAAAAAAATTCGTGAAAATGTAATCAAAAGCGAATACGATAGTTCATAAGTAACTTTCAAACCCACTCAAGTTCATATAGAAATGAAGCTTGATTTACGATGATCCAGTGCAATATTTCAACTCAGATCCACTACTCTAATCTAAAAGATGAAAAACCAACTTGTAGCTACTCCTCCTCTCTTTTTGAAATTCTTAAGTTGATTCTCCCCAACTTGTAGCGCACTCTACCCTAGGAGCTTCTGTTTATAGGCCCTAATGATTTGGCCCTGAAAACGAGGAGGATAATGCGGACCTTGAAAAGTCCAAAAATCTGCCCTAGTTGCGCCTGATGTCGGGATTGATGTCGCGACATTGCTGTTGTGATGTCGTGGCTCTTCTTTTGGTGTCGCGACTCTGCGTTTTGGATGTTCGTACAATGTCGCTACTTTGAGTTTCAATGTCGTGACATTGAGTTTCAATTTTGCTACTCTACTTCCTTGTTGATGTTGAAGTCGCGACTCTGGAATTGTATATTCAATGTTATAGCCTTGTTCTGATGTCGCGACTCTATTGTTGGTGTCGCGACTCTGAGTGTAGATGTTGCGACTCTGGACTTTTGGTGTCACAACTTTGATCCTTCTGCTATGCTTCTTTTAGCCGATGTCATGACTGTGAACTTTTGGTGTCACGACTCTAATATGATGTCGCGACATTCTTCAACTAATGTTGCAACTATGATTTGATATCATGACATTCATCACCCGATCTCGCGACTCTGATTTGATGTCGCGACATTCTTCAACCGATGTCGCAACTCTAAAATTTTGCTCACCTTTTGCTTATTTTCTTGTTGTTTTATTTGTTTTTCGTTATATTCTTGCAAAACACAAATCTAGGTGAAGATTCCATTATTTTACATTAAATTGAACTTTTAAGCCTCAAATATTCATTAAAAATGGACTTAAAAATAGATGAGTTTCATACTCATCAATTGCTTCCAAAGATAAAGGATCCAGGGAGTTTTACTATACCTAGTTCAATTTTTTAAAAAGCCTTATATGATCTTGGTGCTAGTATTAACCTAATGCCTTTGTCTATTTTCAGGAAACTTGATTTGAGAGAAGCTAATCCTACAACTATTACTTTTCAATTAGCGGATAGATTTCTCACTCACCCTCGAGGTATTATAGAGGACGTGCTAGTGAAAGTGGACAAATTCATCTTCCCAATGAATTTCAGAGTCCTCAACATGGAAGAGGACAAGGAAGTGCCCATCATACTAGGAACGCTCTTTTTAGCTACCGATCGGACCCTTACTGATATACATAAAAGAGAACTCAGATTAAGGGTTCAAGATGATGAGGTGACCTTCAATGTGTTCAACACCATGAAGCATCCAATGGAGAGCAAAAATTGCTTTAGAGTGACATTGTAAAGGTTAAGTGTCTAACCAAAAGGGTCACATTGATCCTTTGGAGACTAGCCTTGTATATGGAGATTCTCCTGATATTGTTGATGAGGAAGCCAAGGACTATGTGATGTGGATGGACTCTTTCAAGGCAAACAATTGAAAATATTTTGAGAAGTTAAGATCTGGTCCTACTCTCCCTAGCCCTTCAATTGAGAAGTCCTAAGTTCTTGAAGAGAAACTGTTTCCATCTCACATTAGATATGCCTACCTTGGTACTTCTTCTACTTTTCCAGTCATTATCTCGTCCCATATCTCTCAAGTGGAAGAGGAGAAGTTGTTGAGAGTGCTTAGAGAGCATAAAGAGGCAATTAGATGGTCTTTAGCTAATATAAAGGGGATTGGACCGTCAATGTGCATGCACCGAATACTCTTAGATGATGATAGTAAACCCACAATTGAAGCTCAAAGACGACTTAACCCAACTATGAAGGAAATGGTGGGAAAAGAAGTTTTAAAATGGCTTGATGCAGGAGTGATTTATCCCATTCCCGATAGCCCTTGGGTGAGTTTGGTCCAAGTAGTACCAAAGAAAGGTGGGATGACGGTGATTAAAAATGAGAACAATGAATTAATCCCAACAAGAACATTAAGTGGCTAGAGAATCTATATTGACAACAAGAAGCTAAACAAAGCCATAAATGATCACTTTCCTTTGCCATTCATTGATCAGATGTTAGATAGGTTGGTGGGCCATGAGTTTTATTTCTTCCTTGACGGATATTCTACTTATAACCATATCACTATTGCTCCTAAAGACCAAGAGAAGACAACATTTACTTGCCCTTATGGTACTTTTATTTTAGAGAGGATGCCATTTGGGTTGTCCAATGCTCATGGCACATTTCAGTGATGCACAATAGAAATATTATTGGACATGATGGAGAGGTTAATTAAGGACTTCATGGATGATTTTTCAATGGTAGGAGCCTCATTTGATGATTGTCTTAGCAATGTGGAGTTGGCCTTGCAGAGATGCAAGGAGACCAACCTTGTCCTTAACTAGGAAGAATGTCACTTCACGGTGAAGGGAGGGATTGTTTTGGGACATAGAGTATCTAGAAAGGGGATTGAGGTGGACAAAGCGAAGATTGAGACAATTGAGAAATTTCCATCTCCGACTTCAATGAAAGGAATCAGGAGTTTCTTGGGCCATACATGTTTTTACAAGAGGTTCATTAAACATTTCTCTACAATATCAAAACCTCTTTCCAACTTATTGATTCATGGAGTCCCATTTTTCTTTGATGAGAAATGCATGACCACCTATACTACATAAGGGTTGACTCACCTTCATACCATTGTCATAGCTGGATTAAGAGAACTCCCTTTTAAAAATTCTAATGTGCAATCGCAAGTGAGTGTCAGGATGAAGGCTGTTTTGAGGCTAGCGAAAGGACAAAGGTTTATAACTCTTCTCTGTGAAGACTTTAAATAAAGGGCTAAGCTGAATTATGCTACCATTGAGAAAGAGTTGCTAGCAATAGTCTTTGCATTTGACAAGTTCAGGCCTTACTTGATTCATAATAAGGTCATAATATTTAGGTTCATTAGACTATAAAATATCTACTAACAACGAAGGATGCCAAGCCTCACCTTATAAGATGGGGTCTTCTATTGCAAGAATTTAATGTCGAAATAAAAGATAAGAAGGGATCAGAAAACTTGGTGGCAAACCACCTTTCAAGGTTAGAATTGCACATTAATGATAGCTTTCTAGATGAGCAACTACTAACCTTGTCTCATACTAATGAGACTCCATGGTTTGTGGATATCGTGAACTACCTAGCTGCCAAAATCATTCCCTTCAGAATTAACTTCTCAATAAAAAAAAAAGGTGTAATATTTATGGGAAGATCCCATTCTCTATCTATAGGCATGGAGTTGATAAAATTATTAGAAGATGTATCCCATAAAGTGAAATGTGTGTTATCCTTCTTCATTGTCATTCTTTGGAGTGGGGTAGTCACATTAGTGGACAAAGGACAACTGCAAAGGTGTTACAATCAGGATTTCATTGGCCTACCTTATTAAGATGCCCACTCATTTTTGAAAACTTGTGATAGATGACAAAGAACAGGAAATATTTCAAGCAAGAATGAAAGGCCTTTGAATTCAATCTTGGAAGTATAACTATTTGATGTTTAGGTATAGATTTCATGGGCCTATTTCCTCCCTCTTGTGGCTACAAATACATACTCTTAGCGGTGGACTACATGTCCAAGTGGGTAGAAGCTATTCCCATTGTAACTTGTGATGCTAAGGTGGTACTCAAATTTCTCTGCAAGCGAATCTTCTTGCAGTTTGGAACTCTTAGGGCAATTGTGAGTGATGAAGAGGCACTTTTGTAATAAGTTGTTCGAATCACTTTTGTCTAAGTATGGAATAAGACAACGCACAGCTCTCACCTATCATCTACAATGTAATGACCAAGCTGAAATTTCCAACTGGGAAATAAAAAAGATCTTAGAGAAAACTATCAATGTATCCAAAGGTTTGGTCGGCAAAGGTGGATGATGCACTTTGGGTGTACCAGATAAC
Source organism: Tetrastigma voinierianum (assembly GCA_016808115.1). Classification (NCBI taxonomy): domain Eukaryota; kingdom Viridiplantae; phylum Streptophyta; class Magnoliopsida; order Vitales; family Vitaceae; genus Tetrastigma; species Tetrastigma voinierianum. The sequence goes on along the minus strand of JAEQBH010006311.1, from coordinate 83,254 downwards.
TTTCAAAACACTGATAGGGACCTCTCCTTATAGGTTAGTCTTTTCGAAAGCATGTCATTTGCTAGTAAAAATTGAGCATATAACTTATTGGGCAATAAGGAAATTGAATATGGACTTCCGAATGGCGGAGGTAAGAGGTTGTTACAAATCAATTAACTTGATAAATTTTGGCATGAATCCTACAAAATGCCAAAATTTACAAGGAAAAAACCAAGGCATGGCATGACAAGCATGTAATGAGAAAAGAATTTCAACTGCGGCGACAAGTACTTCTCTTCAATTCAAGGTCGAAATTGCTTAGAAAAACTCAAAATCCAGATGGTGGACCCTTTACGACATTGCTTTCAGTGTTCTACCATGGAAGATGTGAATTGTTACATCCGGAGAAATGCGGAAATTTCAATTCGATGAATGAATTGAATCCGTATTTTGGTGGAGATGAGCAAGGAAATCACCATTTTGAAGACACCATGAGGAATCTATTGAAAGTTTGAGTATTTGTTTCATCATAACCGAGTGCGTACAACATCGAATGTCAGAAAAGTTGAGCTACCAACATTAAAATTATCACTTCTTAAGAGGCAACCCAAGCTTTGTGAGGATCCCGTTTCTCTTTCTTTTCATTTAATTTTCTGTATTACATTTATTTTGTTTTTATTTTTTTTAGGATCCTAAGATATGTTTAATAATTTTGTTTTGAGTGTAATTTTTTGAGATTCAGGGTTTAGTAATTTAGGAAACAAGAAAGACCACTTTTCGAGAAAAAAAAAAAAAAAGTGATTAGAGAAGAGACGTGTGTGATATTGAGGAAGGATAAAAAGGGAAATAGAATTTTGAAGAGTTTCGAGAACAAATACGTTGAATGACATGAGTCGAGAAGGTTTTTAGTGATGAAAAGGAAATTTAAGCGTCTAAAGGATTTGGAGTTTCAAATGGAGAGGAAAGCATGAAGGTTTAAGTGAAATTTCGGTCATGTCGCGACATTTAGCCCAAAATTGAACTCATTCTTTCATGTACTCTTAGCCATGTCGCAACATGGACATTGATGTCGTGACATGGAGCTTTAAAATCAAAATCTTGTGTATGCAAATTCTCAGCCATGTTGCAACATCTCAGGATCCTATTTTTTGAACACTCTCTACCATGTCGCAACATGAAGACTTTTCAATTTCCTGTATTTTGCAATTCTCGGCCATGTTGCGGCATCATGTCACGGCATTATGTCGTGACATGATGTTGCGACATGGGTTCGATTTTTAAAATAAAACCCTTGTCTTTTCATTTCTTTCATCTAACTCTTCCAATTCCCTCTTTTCTCTCCTAATCTTCTCCCCTCCCATTTCCATCAGCCCTAACCCTAGTTTCCACTGCATACTTCTTACATCTCCACCATAACCTTCCCTACTTTCATTCCTCTCCTTCACAACAAAGCCCTAGCCTCCATTGTTGAAGCCTTTCTTTGAAAAACGGCTAGAGAGTATATGAGTGGAAGAGTAGATTTTCAATTTCAGTCCTCTTTTGGGGTTGGGTTACTTAGGGTGTTAGGTTTGTGTGGTATTGAGGCTATTTGGTAGAGGATTTAGCCTCAAATGAGGACATGCCTACTACCTAGAAAGGGGAGTTTTCTATTCCTCTATTTCATTTACACTAAAGACAATGTTGGTTTTAAGTTTGGTGTTTGCCTATTTTGGACATGATTTCACTCTATTTCTCTCTCTTTCTTTTTGGATATATATGTTAGGTTTCGAAGGAGGCATCTGATGAGTCAAAAACTCATTCATTTTTAATCCATTTTTCTGATATGTTTTTTTTATATAATTGCTTGTTTTTATTCAGAAATATGGAAATTTTACCAAATTTATATTTTGCATACTTTTCACGGAAGAATGGCAGTTCAACAAGTATCTGAAGCTATATCTAGTCAAGTGGCTGGGTCATATGATTCTTGAGGTTGCGACAATGTGTTCAGTGTCTGATGGCTTTTGAGTCACGACGAGAGGAACTCAGTCGCGACTAGAGTGATGGTAAAGCCCGACAAAGGTACACATTTAGACCGGGAGAGATTTCTTTGAGACTTGTCTGAGGAAGGGCTTCAAGGAAAGATCATGTCGCGACACCGTTTTGAAGTCGCGACATAAAAAGAAGGTATTGTTGGTCGCAACAGATAATTGATGTTGCGACTAGGAAGGATAGCTGAATGGACTTGCAAGGTCTCTACCAGTAAATTGATGTTGCGACATTAATGTAAGCTGAGGACACCAATCGAGGTCGCGACCAGGAATTCATGTCGCAACATAAAAATGAGCAATTGCGACAAAAACAAAGTAAGAAGGGCCACTACTCAGTTGCGACACACTTTCTAGGTCGTGACTAGAAAAAGAAGATGAATTGATGGGAAACTGTTGTGAGTCGAAAATGAGGTTGCGACAAGCTTTTGAGGTCATGATGAGAATGGCATTGAGAAAAGAAACCACCGTGTCGCGACCTAACTTACATGTCACGACGAGAAAAGCAAGCGAATCAGGTATTCTGATGCCCAACTTGAATGGGGCAAACTAGACATGATGTCATGACATGAAAGGAAGCTATGGTAGGATGAAATGGTGACCGCGAAATGATGTCACTACACGAAAAATGAGGTCACGACACGGAATCCGATCAAAAGGAAAGGCGGTCGGGTCGCGACAAAGGGTGTGGTCGTGACATACTAAACGCGAAGGCGAAAAAGTTGTCTGACGGAGACAGGTGGCCTGATAAAAGCGGTGTTGCAACAAAGAACGTCATGACACATGAATTGACTAAGGAAGAAGCGATCGGTCGCGACAGTAAGAGGTGTGAATTCGTGACATCAACTGCAACAAGAGCAAAGGTGATAAGGGCAACCATTTAGTCGCGACATACTTTTTAAGTCATGACCATAAAAAGAAGCTGAATTGAGAAGAAACTGTTGCGACTAAGAAATGAGGTTGCAACAGGATGGGAAGAAATGATGTCGCGACATGCTTTTAAGGTCGCGACATAGATCTTAACGAGGGAAAGAAAGCGATTAGATTAGTGACATGGATTATGGTCAGTGAGCATCAAGCCCACTAGAAATAAGAGAAAGTTGTCGCAACTAGACTCATCACTGCTGGAAATTAACATGGTCACAACTTAACAATCCAAGTAGCGACTGCAAATTGATGATTCTCAGGGAAATTGCTATGTAAATGAAAACAACATGAATTTCTAAGTTGCGACACATATGAATAGACAAAAGAGTTAATGATGTCGCGACAAGGAATTTATGTCACGACCACTAATCAAAGCAATTGCCGAGAAACCCGATCGCCTTGAGAAAACATCGGTGCCTGACTCGGCAATTGCAAGAACAAATTGAAAAGAAGGTTGTGACTAGTTTCTTGAGGTCACGATAGACTTGACAAATCCAGAGCACAAATGATGTCACGACAAGCTTCTGAGGTCGCGACCTAAACTAGTGAGTTGGGCCATTGATTTTAAGGAAAATCCACCTGGAGCCTTGGAGTCAGGCCCAATTTCAAAAGGGTTATAAATAGGCTTAAGCGAAAGGTAGCTTGTTTTGAAACCCGATGCAGAAGGGGGCGAGAAGACTCATTGTATATTTTTAGAATATATATTTTTCCTTTTCTTTTTCTTTCTTTTCATTTTCCTGGATCTGAATCAGAGATCTGTTAGAATGTTGAAGTTGGAAGTAATGATTCGATTTCTTACAATTTACTGCCCGAGTTTAATGAAATCTAGACAATTTATGGAATTTGTTTCTTCTCAGTTTATTGCAACTGCAGTGGGTGTAATTGATTAATGCTCCATTGTCTATTATGTCACGGAGTTTTGAGAGATAAGACTTCCACTAGTTTGAATTTATTATTGAATTCTGATCTTTATAAATTAGAAGGAGATACACACGGAATTTAGAGTTATTTGATTGATGTATTTCTTTGAACCCAGTTGTTCCCAATAGTAGTTTCGAATACCCTTCCAAGGATTGTATCCTGATTTGATTTCCAGGATGCCCTCTGAGTGACACAGAGACAGAGATTCCTGAGAGTTTGAAACATTCAATTTGTGGGTATGTTGGACCACTATTGAAGAATTAATGGGCTCTGAGAGTTCACTTCAATAAATTTCCATTTCACTCATAGTTGAAGTTGAAGGGGAGTATTTATCATTTTAAATAATCAAAGATTTCACCTTAATCTGGTGGAAAGATCTTGATCCTATGTTAGCTGAGATCTAATCAAGGAAGGGGAAAAATCTATCAGATTTAAAGGAGTCATCAATCAATTTATAGAGTTTTTTTTTTTTTTTTGCATTTACCGGACCAGGGTGCAAGAAATCTACAGTCTTAAGAAATGGGTATGAAGTAATGAAAAGAAAAATACTTAGATCTTATAAAGAAGGATCAAAATACAAGTAACTGATTAGATCCATGTCTTCGAGAGAAGCAGGGACCTTTAATTGGTGAATTAAGGGAGAAATCAAAACTGCATTATCAGCATCTTTGACAAATCTATATCCAAATTCAAGATAGAGTCTTAATGGGATACAATGCAGAAATTGACTATTTCACAGTATTTCTTAGTGTTCATTTTTACAGAGAACTGATTCAACCGAGTTTATTAAAGTTTACATAATTTTATTTGTTTTACTTTTAATTTCCTTGGTTGTAGCTGCACTCTTAGGGACAATTATCCTTTAAATTCTAGTTGATAAAATGTATCATGGAGGTCCAGATAGTATGGATCTTGAGTAGTTGATTTTGATAATTCTTGTCAATCTCTGTGTGAATGATATCTGGACTTACATCCATTTTTTACTACTTGTATGACCTATTCACTTGCAGTGTCATAGACTAAACCCATTTATAATTCCAAAACATAAAATCAGTTTTATTTATTTTTAAGAAACTCCAGTCCAATTTGACAAAGCTACAGGAAAATTGTAAGGCTCCTGTATAGGTGTAAAATTGAGATGTTTAGTCTATATATAATAAAAGGCAAACAAGTTTTATGGGCATCTCATGCCAAATAAATGGAAACAACAAAAAAATCTTCAAAAACCACCCAAAAAGGATCCCTTGAGGCATCAAGTAGGTTCAAAACAAAGAGGATGTGAGATTTATACTTCTCGTTGATGTAAAACCAATCTCGAAGGGTGATGTAGTAACGACTAAAGCAAACCACATCCTTGGTTTTTTTAAAAGTATCCACATGAAGAGTGTAGCCGATAACCTCCAAGGTAACGGTCTTGGATGAAGCCTAGGTGTTAGCCAAGTCTAGATCCAAAGAGGGAAACCAAAAACCCAACGATTTACTATGCGTTATGGCGTGTTCCCTAATGGCCCTTAAGCCCATGAACATGCCCAAGCCTACTTTATCTTTTAGTGAGGGCTTTTGATCCTTGGATTCTACTAATCCCTTACATTCCATTCCACATATTAACTTCCTTCATATTTGGATTACATCCAATTCCGTTCTATATCAGCTCCACTCACTTCTAAGTGTGTGACCCATTAGGTTCCTGGTCACGTTGGCCGCTTGATTCAAGTGTTGAATCAAAGCAATTCATGAGCAGTATCTACTAGTACCAACTCTAACCTTCTTCATATTTCTCAAAGTTCTCTCAAATTCAGTGTCTACTGGTAGTAGTTCTGATTTTTGCCTTATGTGCATATATTAAGTGCTTGAAATAATGATAGACTGAGATTAGTAGATAAATAAAATATTCTATGATAAGCTCATTAAAAAGATCGATAGCCCGAATAAATACTATGATCAAAACTATTTTTGAAATTTTTTCTGAAAATAAATGAAAACTGTCCAAACTAGCAACTCTTTTTGGCAAGAATATTGATCTATAAATTTTACTACATCTCAATCCCCGGCAACGGCGCCAAAAACTTGATGAGACCAAAATTGATGAGTATGTGTGTGTGTGCCAAGCTTCTGGCACTACCTTGAAGGACTATTCGTTCCCCAACAACAATGTCAAAAACTTGTTGAGACCAAAATTGATGAAGAGATTAACACAAGATACCAGAAAGTGTTCCCAATTCCTAGAAATCATGCCAAAAACTTGTTTTTGAATTTTGTATAAAATAATATGTAAATAAAGTTGGTTTTGGTCTAAATCACTGCAATTGCATAGATCATACAAGTAATAAAATGGATTATAAGTCAAAATATCATTCCCACGAGGGTTGATTAGAAATCTAAAGCTCAAATACGCCTCCTACTCATGAAAATCTCTATTTGAACAAACATTTTCTATGATTGGTATACTGTCTATCAAGATTGTACTGGAAAACTTTTATAAATCTTACTTTAAGTAAAAAGAATTCTAATCTACAAGACTTAGAATTTTCATTGAACAGAAATAACACTAGGAGAGAAATCAATGTTATGATCATGAATTTGCAGGAGGTTCAAAATAAAACAATTTAGCCATGGGTTGAATTCTAGATTTGTCCAAGAGTAGATTAGTATAGCCTTGGAATCTTCCTGACACTATACATTTCACTATCTAACACACAATATTCCTTTCCAGGACAAATGGGTCTAAATAGCTACTTGCAAAATTTGACCATCTTTAGTTAAATTCATTTTCTTCCAATACTTCACAACCATTTCTTAGAAGCTAGCTGGCATTACATGAACAGTAATATAAGCCTTGTCCAATTCAATTGGTACCTTAATATGCGATTCATTAGTATTTTCCCTTTCCTTAATTAGAATCTAGCTAACACGGGATCAAGATCATTCTACTGAATTGAGATGAAACCTCTAAGCATGAAAGATAATATATCAACAAATTTTCCTTACAGTGGTAGGAGCATAATTTGTGAAGCATCATAATTACACTTAGAGCACATTAGTTCATTGAGTATCACTGAAATATACCCCCAGGTGACTGTTCTTTGTTCTCAAGTCATCCATCTCTGTGTCACTCATAGGGATCCTAGAAATCGAAACAAGGATACAACTCTTTCTAGGTATAGACCACTGGTATTCAGAACAAAACAATTCTAAAGCAATACCAATCGAATAATCCGGTTTTCATACCTAACACATCCTTTAAAATAACTGCAAACAATAATCAAAACATACAATTCCTTCCCAAAAGGAGCTCAATTATCCATAACTGAATTATAGGTAGCAATGACTAGTATATCAAACAAATACATTGAAACTGTAATAGAAACTAAAGAAAAAGGCTCCATAAATACTTCCATAATTCCTTAAAATTCAGACATAAATGGGAATAATCGTTTATAAAACCAGATTCTAATTCTCAAAATGAAACAAAAACTAAAAAAAACAAACAAACAAAAACAAAAAGAAAAAAAATTAAAATAAAATAAAATATATAAAAAAGAACTTCAGCTCCTTTAGAGATTCTTTTCCAAAATAGCTAAAAGTTGAGCAAAAGCTGAGCACTAACTCCTAGGCCCTTCTATTTAGGCTCCAATCATTAAGCCTTAAAAACGAGGTGGAAATCGTGGGCTTCGAAAAGCCCCAAAAATTTGCCCTAGTTACTGATGTCGTAGCTAATGTCATGACTCTTCAAAATGTCGTGACTTTGAATTTTTTATTGATATGTGAAATGTTGTGACTCTGAATTTTTGTTGATATGTGAAATGTCACGACTTTTGATGTCAATGTCACAACTCTAATATAATGCCGCAACTCTGTTATGATGTTGTTTGTTTGAATCACAACTCTTAAGAAGTAATGTCGCGATTCTGGTTTATTGATGTCGTAACTCTGGATCAATAATGTCATGAATTTGAGTCTTGATGTCATGACTCTGCTTGTTAATGTTGCTTGTCGGAGTCACGACTTCGAAGGAATAATGTCGCGACTCGAGTTCTAATGTCACGACTCTTGTGGAAATGTCACAACTCTTAAGAAATGAATCATCGATTATAAGGTCGGCTTCGAAGGAAATGTTACCTTTCTGCTTGTTGATTGTCGATGCAAGTCGCGACTGCGGTCACCCAATTCGCGTCAGGTCACCAGATGCCGCGACTCTGTTCATGACTTTCTTTGATTCTTGCTAATTTTTGCTTCTTTCCTTTAAATTTCTGCAAAACATAAATTTGGGTGAAGATTCCATAATTTTGCATTAAATTAAACTTTTAAGCCTTAAATATTCATGAAAAATGGGTTTAAAAATAGATGATTTTTAGACTCAATAATGCTTGCTAAGAGTAGTCAAGTAATCAAAGACCTTGATAAGACCAAAATATGTGATCACCCAAATTTTCAACACAACTACCAAAAGACTATTGGAGTCCGACAACGGCGCCAAAAAGCAATGATAAAATATATGATGTAAAAGCGCTTTTACATTGTGTATATATGATATTATGTAATTAAAACTAGTTTTGGTCTAAATCACTTTTGCAAGTGCCACGGGTCCATACAAGTAATAAAGTGGATAAGTCCAAATTTCATTCCCAGAAAGGATTGATGAGAAATCTAAGATCAACTCACCACACTACTCAAGATCGTCACTATTTGAACCTCTAATTTGAAGATTTGAACTATCTAAAATAACTTGAATGAAAGAATTTTTATATACTGTTCTTTAATGAAAAGGAAAATGAAATCTAATCTAGTAAAATCAGAGATTTCATTTAGTAGAAATGACACTGGGAGTGGGTCAGTATTCGGACTATCAATTTGAAAAGTTCCTAATTACAGAACAGTAAAGGACATGAGTCCTGGATTTGTCCAAGTGCAAGCTAGTGTAGCCTTGGAATGCCTCTTGACACTACACATTTCCCTATTTAGCTTACCATATTCCTAAACCAGGTCAATGGGTTTAAATAGCTACTTTTAGGATTTGATCCTCTTTGATATTTGGTTATTTTCCTAAACCGGTACTTGTAGCCATTTCTTAGGATGAAAATTGTTTGCCAGTAGATAGGGTAACTGGCCTTTTGATGCAATTAGTATCTCGACCATCAATTCAAATAAAAATCTCTTTCCCCTTGATTAGAATCTTAGCTCACGGGATCAAGATCATTTTACTGGATTGAGATGAAACCTCAAAGGATTAAACTGATTTCTCAACAAGTGGTCCTTATTCCTCGAGAACACACTTTTGTTGTGACCCAGAAGGGAACCTTGAAGTCGGAGGTTCAAACTTCCCCTGTGATGTACTAGAGTGACACTCAGAGTTCATTAGTTCAAGGATATCAGTGCAATTTACCCTAAGTCACTGCTCCTTACTCTCAAATAGTTCATCTTTGTGTCACTCAAAGGGATCTTCAAATCAAAGCACGGATACAACTCTTTCTGGGTACAGAACACTAATATTTAGAACAATTCATGACAAGAGCAGTATTGATTAGATCAATCCAGTTTTCACTCCCACAACGTCATTAAATACTACAAACAATAATCAACACACAAAATCTCTTCCCAAAGGGAGCTCAACCTTCCATAAATGGATCACAAATGACAATGACTAGTCGTCCAATTAAAATCCATTGGAATATGATCAAGCCTGAATAAATAGATTCGAAGAATTTCCGATTCTGGTAAGTTCAAACATAAATGAAACTCAATATACAATGATCTCAGCTCCACATTTAAGATCGGATCGACTATTCTAATCTCAAAAGAAGGAAAAACTAAATCTAGAAGAAAAATAAAAAGAAACTAAAATAAAAGAAAAGAAAAATATATACAAAAGAGACTTCAACTCTTCCCAAAGCTCAAAACTGGCTGAAGGCTGGGCACTCCACTCTAGGAGCTTTTATTTATAGGCCTCAATCATTGGACCCTAAAAATGAGGCAAAAAACACGGACTTCAAAATGCCCAAAATTTATGCCCTAGTCATGCTAATGTCATGGCCAATGTCGTGGCCCATCTTCTAGTGTCGGGACTCTACATGTTGATGTCATGACTGATGTCGTGACATTGCTCTTTGCCTGTTCGTACAATGTCATGACTGATTTTGCGACATTGCTCTTTGTCTTTCCATACAATGTCGTAACTCCAGTTGTCAATGTCCTGACATTGGATGTTGATGTCGTAACATTGCACTTTGATGTCGGGACATTGGTAAGCTAATGTTGCAACTTTGACTGCTCTTATTGATGTTGTGACGTAGTATTGATGTCATAACGTGGTTTATTGATGTCGCGACATTGAACGATGTCCTGACGGTGAACTTTTCTCTTACAGTCGCGATGTTGATGTCGATGTCGCGACATTGACTTGATGTCATGACATTCTTCAACCGATGTCACGACATTCTTTAACTGATGTCGCGACATTGGAATTTGATGTCTTCACTCATGCAGCCCTAGTTGAAATTGATCATGCATGACAGTAAAGTAATTACAGTGCCTTGATCGGTGTCGCGACATTCTTCATCCGGTGTTGCAACATTTAAGTTCATGTTGTGACCCTGAGTGTGATGTCGCAACATTCTTCAGTTGATGCCGTGACATTGCATCTTTGCTGCCCTTTTGTTGCTTTTTCTAATTTTGCTTCTTTTCTTTAAATTCTTGTAAAACACAAATCTGGGTGAAGATTTCATAATTTTGCATTAAATTGAACTTTTAAACCATATATATACATGAAAAATGGGCTTAAAAATAGATGATTTTTAGACTCATCAGACCTGCTATGAGACAATCATATGTATTATCTATTTAAACATCAATGATATTCTCATCATAGCAATAGTGCAAGTATCCTTAAATTTGAGGTACTCAATGGTATCTTGGATATTGATTCTATACTTTGACTTTAATCCTTGTTGCCTCAAGAAAGGTTGCTCATAGGGTGATGATTGGGTATATCTTGAGGTATTTGAAGGTAGTTGAGTAACCAATAAAGGATTCACCACTCGATAGAAGGAGGGTACACCCTAGGCCTCTTATAGAGATCATTACTTGGAATCTCTAGCCATAGTGATAATGCCATGAAGAGAGTCTTAAGTGGCATACTTTATGAGTAATGGATCTCGAAGACAAGATAAATACACTTAGGTTAGTTTATCTAATGGGAGAAAATGCATAGTCCATGCTCTGAACCAAGTCGTGTATAGTATGGAGTGAAATGATAGCATTGCACAATATATTGCAAATGGAAAGGTTTGCAGTCAAACCCTTGACTCTGTCAATTGGAGTCATGATGTGTTGCTAGATACCGCTCATAACTTGCTCTAATCAAATGGGTTGATTCAAGTAGCCAACATAATCGAAAACCTAATGGGTCACACACTCAAAAGAAGTGCAGATGAAGTAATTTGGTATTGGAATGGATCCAAGTTGAAAGAAAATGTTTGGATTGGATCCAAATGGAAAAAGAGAGCTCTATAGACGGATAATCTCGAAATTAGGTGAATCTCGGGGCCACATGGATGGGTCATTGGGCTCGAATATGGCTTAAAAGCCCATAAGGAGCAAGCCCTAATGGGCTCAAAGTCACATGGCCGAACACCCCTCTTTAGTGAGGGGTATCTTGGTCCTTTTGATGGGCTAAGGGTTGTTATAAAATCTTCTCTTCCAGCCTTAGCCGTCACATAACACCTTTTGCTCAACAAAAAAAACGTTGCTCTCTAGTGCTCTCTCTCACATGTTGCCTCTCTATGATTCTAGGTTTTAGCTAGCACAAAAACCTTGAATCAAGCCATCCCTTGGAGGTCTTCTTCAACCTTCTTCATGTGGATCACCATTGGAGGTGTTGTACTTGGAGCACTCATGTTTGGCTATTATCCTATGCCATTGATTCATCACCTACATTAAAGGAGGCCAGAAACTACAAAGGTAACAATTTTTTTTCTTTCTATGGAATGGGTCTTTCAATTTTAATTAACCAAGGGATCCCTTAGGCTAGGTATCTCGATCAAAGTTTTAATTTTTCTGCTATGCAATTTAATATGATGCTGGATCGAAAACCAACACATCTCCCTCATAAAGAAAATACCATAAAACGATGTCTTAACTTATCTAACCCCCTTTAATCATCCATCACAGTCCATCCTTGCATCAAATTGGTATTATAGCTCAAGGTATGATGGCTGGTCATAAGCTAAAAGGCGTTCTTGGTGTTGGAGACAAGAGTTCTAATATGGTTCAAGTAGCTCATAGATTGCAAAGCAAAAGCATATTACTTATCTTAAGATTGTTGTTCAACATCTACAACACCGTTTGAGGTCGTATCATGATCAAGATTTGAGGGCAAGTCTTTTTTCCCAACTAAGAGGGATTGATGTTAGACCATTTACAACAACTATTGGGAATTCGACCTTGATTACAGAAGATTCAGATTCAGGTGGTTGTGAAAAATTTAGATCATCAAAATGGCCTTTTTAGACTTCAATTGGGACTTGGAAGGAGTTATGGTCATGGCCAAGTCTTGAGAAAGAGTTTGAATAAGTCAATATTTTGATTTTTATGCATTTTTTTTAAATCCTAGTTTGAGTTGGAGTATTATTAGTAGTAGGAGTCTTTTATTTAATTTCCAACATGTTGTTTTATTAGAATTAGGAGTCCTATTTCAATTAGGATTAGGAGACTTAATTATGAGAGTCCTATTTCAATTAGAATTTAGAAAATAAGGGGCCAATATAAACCCCTCCAATGTACTCTTTTATCAATTCAAAGTTTAATAATATATTCAAGTTTCGCTTTAAGGTAAACAAAGGTGATAGCTTATGTGTCTTTTCCTCATTTTTAAAGAGTTCTCTCTTATTCTCTTATCTCTTGGGTGGACTCCCTTGAGTGGCGAGTGCCTAACTTCTTATCCTTTAGTGGATTCCTTGTGTGTGAAGTATATCTTTTTCTCTTTTATTTCTTGGGTGGATTCCCTTGAGTGGCTAGTTTGTGGCTTTTTATCCCTCGGTGGATTCCTTAGGTAGCAAAGTAAGTATCTATCATTTCTACTATTGACTTATCAATCAATATTTTCCTAATTGATTGTCGCCTCTTCATTATTCCATCGACTTATCAATCAATTCTTCCATAATTGATTGTGTCATCTTCATCATCCCATTGACTTATAAATCATTTCTTTCATAATGATTGTGGCATCTTCAAGACCTTATAAAGAAATACCATAAACCGATACCTTGACTTGTCTAACCCCTTTGATCATCCATCATTGTCCGTCCTTGCATCAGAAATGCTCTAAAATGTCTTCACCTCCTCCATCTTCTTGCATGATCATTCCTTCACAGTCCCAACTCAACTGAAATGCTTCTATGGGCTTCCAAGTCCCCCACAAAATATCCGAGATAACTTCATTGCTTTGACCTCATGATTCCTAGGAGTCATAAAAACTACGTAAAAAGGCAATTATGCATACTTGTAGTCAATAAAACCATTAGTATCTGGTTTTGGGGCTAACAACTCACATGATCGGGTAATTATGAGTTTCTAATGAGTATATAAAATACTCATTTTTTACCCAATGTTTTAATTAGTTTTTAGTAGTTTTTGTGTTAAATAAGTGCTCTAATGCTCTAAATGTTCATCTTTGTGATTAAGTCAATCATTTGAAGGAATTTGGTGAAAATGAGCGAAAAATGAGAAAAACTCAGCAATTTCCCTCACAACATAAGCAGCAACCACTGTGTTCCGAATTTTTAAGTTTTAAGATGAGCTAAAATGAATCAAGATTCAAATGGATGGATTCTAAACTTCAATAGCTTTCCAATGATACCAAGAACACCATGGAGTCCAAACGAAGAAGTTATGCAAGTTGCAATCCATGAAGTTGTTCACCGCGGCGAAGGCACTCTTTGCCGTAGCAAACCAGAAGAGCAACAAACAAAGATGGTATGGGTTCGCAGCACGAACCACCCCTTCTTCGCAACAAAGGAATATTTGATGAAGGACGAAGGCACGGGTTCACCGCGGCGAACCACGACGAACTGGAATAGAAATTTCTTTGCCGCGGCGAACCATGACAAACTGGAATAGAAATTTGTCCAACTTTTAGCCCATCAATGGCCCATGTCCCAAGACTATAAATAAGGGTTTTTGAGACAAGACCAGGGTTCTTACTTTGAAGGGTTCAGCTCTAGAGAGAAGAGGGACGGACATAGAGATCGACATCTACCTTTGGAAGATCCTTGAATCGAAGAAAGAAGACTAAGAATCCACCAATCTTTCAGCATTATAACTTTTCTCAAATTTATGATGTACAAAATTTTCATTATGTTCTAAACTTACAATCTAGGGTTTTTGGATGTATTTTAGACATGAAGCTTATATTTAATTGCTAGGGTTTCTTATTCTATTGTTTCATGCAATTGTAGCTCTTTCGATTAATCCTTGATTTTGTTTACATGTTGATATCCGGCCAATATTAATGTGGTGGGTGGTTCTCTACGAGATCTGAGAAGGAAGTAGAGAATTAGACATAAGTGAATAAACATAATTAGCTAAGTGGTGTAGAAATCACCGGTAATTAGGGGGCGTGTGAGGTTCTTGGGACTTAAAGCATCTCTAGTCCTTGGGGTTGAGCTGAGAAGCAAAAGACCTAGTATTAGTTGGTAGGTTATCTAACTTTAAGAGAGGCTGATAATTAAATTAGTCAGGAATCGCCTGGGAGAACTTTCCTGAGAAACAATACTATAGGAGTCTAGTTCGAATATAAGTGGATTGTCAGTGCACGAAACCTTAGAACTTTGTTATCTCGCAGGACCAACTTCGTAGTCAATTCTGTTTACAATTGAATGTACAATTTATATTATGCTCAAATCATCACAATTGTCCGTTTAGATATTAGAGAGGTAGGAGAATTTTGGTACTTAGCATCCCATTTCTCCTTATGTATAGATCTTTGTATGTTCAGTACACTGCATTACTTGACAAGCGTATACTTGTGTGAATAGGCACTTTTTATAGACTCTTTACACATATTCTTAATACAAAACACAAATACGCCTATCAAGTTTTTGGCACCGTTGCCGGGTGCTAATATCGATACTAAGTACATCTCTAGTACTTCAAACATTTCTTTTAATTTGCTTGTTTTCAATTTTTGTGTTTTCAAAAAAAATTCTTGACATTTAGTTTTCTCTTAATTTTCAAGTACCATTAGGTTGTATGCAAAGATTGCGAGCTGAAAATCTTATACCGTTAGATCTTGAAACTGAAGAGACTTTGAGAAGAATTAGAGATAAGAAAGCAGTTAATCAATTGGAACATCAGCCTATGGACAATATGGAGGATTTCAGAGAATAAGAAGTTGGTTCTAGAATGGGAGATGGTGTGACAGGATACTGGATGGACATCCTAGGACCCATCGAGAGTTATGCTGGAGTCACTTTGTCACTACTCGACTGTGATGGGAGGCTAGAATTTATGCGGTGATGGGTTAAAAACTCATTGATTTTAATCCATTTTTTGAGTTTACTATGAAAATAATGTTGAATTGTTTGCAAAAGTGATAATTGACTCAAATTCAATTTGCGGAAAATATAGCGACTCATTTGTAAAAATAAGAGAAGAAATCGACTGGAGCGGGGTGAAGTCTGACTAGAATTTAAGCGCGACGGGGAAGTTAGGTTTCAATCATTCCAAGTCACGACATCAACAAATTTGGCTTTGAAGAAGAAGCGAAAGCGTGAACAAGTGAAGTCGTGACTTGAAAAAAGGATTGCGACAAAGGCGTGAGTCGAGACTAAAAGGAAACAATCAAGAGAAGAAATTCATGTCGTAACATCATCTTGATGTCGTGACACCAAGTATGAATGATGTCACGACATCAACTTGAGGTCGCAACCAGGATTTGCCTATGAAGCCACAAGAGAAGTCTTTGCAAAAGAAAGAGGTTGCGACTAGTTTTTAATACTAGGTTCCATTTCATGTCGCGACATCAACTTGGTGTCGCGACAAGCGGGAGTGTTGAGTGCGACTAAAAACATAGTTTCAAAAGTCGCAACTGTAGTCGGATAGGAAGCGCGCGGAGCGGGCTTGCGACCTTTTAAAAAGTCAAGGGTCGAGAAATGATGCTCCCGCGACCACTCATTGGTGTGACCTAAGGCGACGGGGGGAAAGAAAGGATGTCGCGACACAGGGAAAATAGTTGGGAAGAAAGAAGGTGGTCGCAACCTAAAATTGATGTCGTAGCACAGACGCTGGAAGAATAGGAAGACAATGATGTCGCGACATCAAGGCGAGGTGTCGCGACATAAATGCTAGCAAGACATTGAGAGAAAGAGGTCGCGATCGCGAGCAATCAAGACAGTTTATGTCGCGACATCAGCTTGAAGGTCGCGACATAGGGCCGATTAATTTAGGCTTTTTTCTTTGGATTTCCACACAGGAGCATTTGGATTGACGATTCTTTTTAATATAAATGAGAAGCTTTGAATAGTAAGTAGTTTTCTCCTTCTTACACTACGGCATAAAGGGAAAAGAAGAGGAACTCAGTGTATATTTTAGAGTAGATTTTATTTTTTTAGTTTTATTTTTACGGTTTTGAATCTGCATTTGTGCAAAGGCAGTAAATTTAGTTGTTAGATTACCAGTGTGCCTGCCGATATTCTTGCTGAAATTTATGAAATCTAGAAAAATTTAAAATTCATTTCTTTTCAGATTTATTGCAATTCTGATGGTAGTGGGATGAGCTCGCATTTTCTTGATTCGCAATGCGTGTCGGAGCGCGGCTCGAGGTGGATTTGGATTACATTTAGTTCAGTCTTTCTGCTAATTTATGGAGAATTAATTTGGGTTTAGTTTTTACTTAATCGGTGTCATTTTTAATGGATAAGTTCCCAATAGTAATACCTAGTACCAGTTGAGGGAATGTTTCTTACTCTGATATCCAGGATGCCCTCTGCGTGACACGAGGGAAGGCGGAGTTTACGAGAGTTGAGAGCATTCCTTTACGGTATATGTTCGACTACCGTGTGAAATGCTGAGCTCGGGAAGTTCATTTGATCATTGTTCGCTCATAGTGAAGTTGGAGGGGTGTGTTAACAATATCAATAATCAGAAGAGTTCACCTTATCCCATATTGATCCGTGTTCAGCTTAGATCTAATCAAGGAAAGGATGACCATAGTCACGGAGGTTGAGCCTGAATTAAGTAGTAGAAACTTAGCTAAAATCTGAGATTGAAGCAAAGTTCTGGCTGTCAACGAGAAACGGGTGTGAAGTATTGAGAAAGAAAAATGCCGGATCCTTTAACGAGAAAATGTGGAATCTGGTGCGTGGTTTGATCTTGTCTTGAGAAGCGGATATTAAAATGAAGTGAAAGCGGAGAGATCCAATTCAATAATTAAGAAATCTTGGACAAAATCCAGTCCATACATAGAACAAAGTAAACGGATATAGTCTTTGGGATTAGTGTTCCATTGTATCATTGATAGTTTCGTTTCTCGTGCTTGATTCAATCCATTCTTTTAATAATACAATTATTTTGATCATTAACATTCATTTATTGAACTATATCAATAAATATGGATTTTAATTGCATGGTTTAAATAAAAACATTCGCTGTGATTTTAGTCCAAATAGTATGAAATTTTAGTAGTTGGGGTAGTTGACACCTTGGTCGCTATCAATCTGAGATGATACGGACTTACATTCCAGATTTACTACTTGTATGACTGTGCACTTGCGAGTGTCATAGTGAAACCTTATTTTTAATCCTGAACATTAAGAAAATTATTTTAGCAAGCGAATTATTCAAAGTGACATGGGTATACAAGAGAATTGTAAAGGCTCTTGTAAGCGTATTGGTGAAGTTTTAGTCTATATAGAAAAAGGCGAACACAGGTTAATAACTTTGAGCTTAAATCCATCACTCTCCAACTCCTACAAGGAGTGCAATTTACTAGACTTCCCCATCAGGACCCTAAAGCTTACATCTTGAACTTCTTAGAAGTATGTGATACAGTGAAATACAATGGTGTCACTAATGATGCCATCCATCTTCAGTTGTTCCCATTTCCTTTGAAGGATAAGGCAAAGCATTGGCTTACCACAGAACCTCCAAATCCCATCACTAAGCTAGTTAATAAATTTATGACTCAGTTCTTCCCACCAACCAAGGCATCAAAGTTAAGGATAGAAATCAACAATTTATGGCAACTAGATGGTGAGTCCTTTCATGAAGCTTAGGAGAATTGAATCTTTAAAAATACATAATCATAATCTACTAAAATGGATTGTTATCATTTTTTATAATGGGCTAAGTATACCTACAAGAACTATGATTGATGCTTCTTCGGGAGGAGCTATACTGGACAAGAATGAGGTAGAAGCGTAGCAGATTCTAGAGAATATAGCGATAAACAACTTTTAGTGGCCAACCGAGAGAGTAGTACCAAAGAAATTAGCTAGGGTGTATGATCTAGATACAATTACAAACTTGGAGGCCCAAATTTCTTCACTCTCTAAGCAGTTGCAAGTTGCTTAATTATAGAATTCTCAAGCATCAACACATATGGTCCAAGCTAGTCCTCCATCATGTGATAGTTGCCATGGACCCCACCTTACTACAAAATTCTAGATGATGAACCCCATAGGGGAATTGACAATTGAGTAAGCTCAATACTTAGCCAAACTCCCTTCCAATCAACACTTCAAACCTTACACTTAAAATTACAATCTAGGTTGGAGGAGTCACCCTAACTTCTCATGGAAGAACTCTATGCGGAAGTGCATGAAAATTCAAACCCTTTCGCTTTCGGAAGAAGAATTAGCTTGATGAAAATGAAACTACAGAGCAACTATGGATATCTGGAATGAGATCTGGACATCTCGTACCGGGTTAATGAGGCGAGAACTTCCTTAACCAATCAAGTAACCTTTCGGGAAATTGGAAGTGCGGAAATAGGTCGAATAGGCTGTTGTTCGACGAGAGGCAGCAGGATAGGCACTTCGTACTTGAGTAAACCCAAGGAGGGATGGACAGGAACACTGCAAGGCTATAACTCTTAGGAGTAGGAAGATGGTAGAGACATATATCCATGCTCACGAAGACAAAGAAAATTCAGTTTAGGAGAATGATAAAGACGTTGAAACTTTTGTGCAGAATGAGAAATATAATGTTGAAATTGTGGGAAATACTAGAAGGTCTTCGAGAAGTTCAGTTGAGAACACTCCCTTGAAAGTGAAAGAATCCCCCATTGAGGAGAAGCCTAATATACCTTACTAAAGACTGGGGAGGCATTTGGAGATCAACAAATTTAAGCAGGGATTGCTGAAGATCTTCAAAAACATCTAAACATTCTCATTTGTAGGCGCTTGAAAAAATGCCGGGGTATGTGAGAAATTTATAGAGGAAATATATCCTTGCTAAGAAAAGGGAAACTGAGAGTTATGAAACAATTGCCTTATCACGAAGAGTGTAGTGCTATACTGCAAAATAAGTTACCTCCTAAACTTAAGGATTCGGGTAACTTTACAATTCCTTATTATACATTAGAGATGTAATTAGTTAAGACAATATGTGATTTAGGAATAACAACAACCTTATGCCATTGTCAATCTTCAAGAAGTTGAATCTGGGAGAGGCACGTCCAACCACAATTACCTTGCAGCTAATAGATAGATCCCTCACTCACCCCGTGAAGTATAATATAGGATATTTTGGTGAAATTGGATAAATTTATCTTTCTGGCATATTTCATCATCTTAGACATGGAGGAAGATAAAGAAGTCCCAATCGTTATTGGAAATTGTTCTTATGAGGGAGGCTTTGATTGATGTGAAAAAAGGAGAACTTAGACTGAGAGTCCAGGAAGAATAGGTCACATTCAGAGTCTTCCATGTTATAAAACATCCACATGATAATGATAATTGTTTGAGTAGATGTGAATGAGGCTATAGTGGCTAGCCAATTGGGCCATTTAGAACCATTGGAGACTAGCATGACTCATGAAGACCCTACTTCTTGTGATGATGACACGGTTAGAGAATATGTGAACTGGATGGATTGCTTTGGGTTGAATAAAAGGAAATATTTTGAATCTCTAAGAGCCAGCCCGAGTCGTTTGACTCCATCTATTGAAAAGCCACCCAGTCTTGAAGAGAAACCACTTCTCGCCCCCTTGAGATATGCTTACCTTGGGGAAGCATCCACACTACCAGTCATCATATCGTCTTCTCTTTCTCACACCGAGGAAGAGAGATTATTGAGAGTACTTAGGGAACATAAGGAAGCAATTTGATGGTTCTTGGCTGATATTAAAGGAATTTGACCATCTATGTGCATGCACAAAATTCTCCTTGAAGATGACAATAAGCCTTCAATGGACGCCTAGTGACACTTGAATCTAATAATGAAAGAGGTCATCCGGAAAGAAGTTCTAAAATGGTTAGATGCAAGGGTTATTTAGCCTATCTCTGAAAGTTCATGGGTGAGTCCTGTATAGGTAGTACCCAATAAAAGGGGAATAATAGTGGTAGAACAAAAACAATGAGCTTTTGCCTAGTAGAATAGTCATAGGGTAGAGGATTTGCATCGACCACCAGAAGCTGAACAAAGTAACCAGGAAAGATCATTTCCCACTCTTATTCATTGATCAGATGTTGGACAGACTTGTAGGTAATGAGTACTTCTGCTTCTTGGATGGGTATTCAGGTTATAATCAGATTGCTATTGCCCCAAAAAACCAGGAAAATACCACTTTCACCTGCCCATTTGACACCTTCGCCTTTAGGAGGATTCCATTTGGCCTTTGTAATGCACCCACAACGTTCCAAAGATGTATGATGGCTATCTTTTTCGACATAGTGGGAAAATCTATTGAGGTCTTTATGGATGATTTCTCTATTATTGGTTCTTCCTTTAATGAACACCTCGAAAATTTAAGGTTGGTACTTAAAAGATGTATGGGGACCAATCTTGTACTTAATTGGGAGAAATGTCACTTCATGGTGCAAGAAGGCATAGTTCTGGGACATAGAATTTTTGGAAAGGGCATTGAAGTATTGAAGTCATTGGAAAATTACCAACCCCTACGTCAGTGAAGGGTGTGCATTTGTCTTGGCCATGCTGGCTTTTATGGGTGACTTATCATAGATTTCTTTAAAATCAAAGCCTTTATCTGCTCTTCTCGTGCATGGAGTGCCCTTTGAGTTTGACGACGCTTGTTTGAATGCTTTTGAGTCATTAAAGGAAAATTTTGTTTGTTCGAGGACAAACAAATAGTCTACTAACTAGTAGGATAATAAACTTTAAGTTTAGGGGAGTTTGATAGATTAGCTTCGATACAGTTTTAAGCCCATTTTTCATACAATTTTTAAGGCTTAAAAGTTCAATTTAATGTAAAGTATGAACATTACCCAGTTATATTTCTGGAAATTAAGGAAAATAAGTGATAATTCGAAAACTCATTCGTTTTCAATCCGTTCTAATTGCAGCCGTAATGAATCTTGATTAATATGCGAAACATGGATATGTTACTCAAATTTTATTTTCTTGAAGTGCGTGAGAATTAAAATCAATGAGAACCATAAGAAACAGTCTAATAAGCGAAAGGATGAGGTCGCGACTTCAGAAATGAAATCGCTGACAACTCTTGGTCGATTATTTCAAGTCACGACACCACTAAGACTAGTTTTAAGGGAGAAATGGAAGGCTGCGTTAAGCTAAGTAGTGACAGGAAATTGAGGTTACGACTAGTTCTTAAATGGAAGACTCAACTCGGTCATGACGTGCTTTTCGGATTTGCGACGTAAAAGCATCTAAAGCGAGGGGGTACTACATGGAGGTTTTGAGGGTTGCGACTTAATGTAAGTTGAAGAACCCAAAGGGAGGTCGCGACCCGATCATTCGAGTCGCGACACGAAGCGATCTTGAAGCAGTCAAAATTTGGAAATTAACAACTACATTTAAGCAACTAGGACATAAACCTATCAGAAAAAGAGCAACCATGAGGTTGCGACGCCATTTTGAGGTCGCGATCTGGAATAGAGGCTGGAGTAAGGAAAATGGTTGCAACTAAAAATTGGGGTTGCGACCAGAAGGAAGGCAAGGAGTATCAATTGAGGTCGCGACCCAGTTTGTCGGTCGCGACCAAAATTCGGTACTTATGAGGACGGTACTAATGAGGATAGAAGCTCGCCATAGAGATGATAGGTGTCACAACTAAGTATATGTAACTGAGACAAAGACAAGGGGTAGCAAGGTAACAAAGAGGTCGCGACGAGCTTTTAAGGTCGCGACCAGGAACATCAACAGAACTAAGAAGAACCTATTTTGACTAAACATTGAAGTTGAGACTGAATGTAAAGAATTCAAGGTCGCGACATGCTTTTAAGATTAAGATCGAAATCTTTGAATGGAAAGTGTAATCACGACCTGTATCGAAGTCGCGACAAGCTACATGAGACGAGAAGATTAAACAAAGAGATTCATATGAAAAGGATTTATGACCTAGAACTAAGGAGTTGGCAACAGAAATGTGGTCATGACACAGAAATTAAGGTGCGACATAGAATGCGACAAAGGCAAAGAATTTAGGTCGTAACATGGGATGAGGTCACGGCGTCGACTCCTGAAAACAATTAGTCAGCGGAGTCTTGGAGCTCCATTGTAAGAGGTCGCGACCGATCCAAGGCAGTTGCAAGAAATCTAGTCCAAACTAAAGATGTTAGGTCACAACTCAACAAGTGCAGGAACAAAAAGAATAGACGTTGCGACCAGTATCTAAGGTCATGACCAGCTTAACAGACAGATGAGATAATCCAAGACGTAACTTCATTTTGAGGACGTGACCTGAAACAACAAACTGGGCCTTTCTTTAAGGAATTTCACCTGGAGCTTTGAATTTTAGGCCCAATTTTGGAGCTTATAAATAGACACATGCAGCTTTGGTAAAGGCAACTTTTTACTTTTGAACTTTTCCATTTTTTGGGAGTCCAAAACTTGGGGAAGAAGAAACCCATTGTATATTTTAGAGTAGATTTTTCTTTTCTTTTCTTTTCTTTTTCTGGAAGTTTGAACCGACAATATGTTGGAATGTTGAAATTTGGGTTAAATTTTCCTTATTCTAAATGACAACTACCTGACGGAAATGAAATTAAGACAATTTCTAGATTTTGTTTCTTTTCAGTTTCTTACAATTGCAATGAGTGTAATTGATCGATGCTCCATTGTAGTTTGTAAAGCAGCTTGCCAGAAGCACAGCTTCCGCTAATTCGGATTTATTGTCAGCTACAATCTTTCCTGCACAAATCAAAGGAAATAATTTGGGTTGAGATTTATTTGGTTGATATTGTGCGTAAATCTACTTGTTCTCAATGATAGCATCGAATACACTTCCAGTGTTAAGAACACTACGATTTCGGGAGGCGCCACAGGTGACGGAGATGGAATTTCACGAGTTAGAACATTCGGTGTGTGTACGTTAGACTATCATTGATGAACTAATGAGCTACGAGTTCATCTTGATAATACCCATTTCACTCATAATTGAAGTAGGAAGGGATCAATTATCAATTTGAATGATTAGAATTTCTGCATTAATCTTTGGGAAAAAATCTGAACTTTGTGTTAGCCGAGAGATCTAATCGAGGAAAGGGAAACAACCATTAGATTACATGGTGAGTTATCCAATCAAGTTGTAAGAGTTTACAAGGACATATCTTGGGTTGAAGCAAAACATCTGGAGTTTTCAAAATTGGGTATGAAGTATTGAGAAAGAAAATACCCGGATCTTTAGAAGAATGAGCAAAATTACAAATGCTTGAAAGTTTAGATCTTTGTCTTCGAAAATGGGACATCTAACTAGTGAAGTATGGAGAGATCCACTTGCATTCATAGGGATCTTTGACAAATCCATATCCAGAAGCAGAACAAAGTATCATGTTTTATTGTGCAGAAATTGACTGTTTCACAGTATTCCCTTTTAGTGTTCATTCTTCAACAGAGAGCTGATTCAGTCCATTTTATTTATTCTTATCATTTTTGGTTTGTTCATTATTTTGTTAAATTAGATTTTGAAAATTGATTTTAAAAGATATTTCTAGGATAATGATTCATTTATACTTGTTAAGAGATTCAAATAGTATGGATCTTGAGTAGTTGGGGTAATTGAATTTGATTTTTATCGATCACATGGAATGATATTGGACTTACATCCATTTTACTACTTGTATGATGCATTGCACTTTGATGTCTTAGACTAAAACCATTTTCAAATCAAGCATATAAATTAATTTTATCGATTATATCAAGTAATTCCAAGTTAACAAGATGCCAAGAATTTATTAAGGCTCTTATAACTATGTTGAAGGTTTTAGTCTATGTAATCATAGGTAAAACGATAGCGAGAATCGACATTGTCGCGTGAGGCGACCAAATGTCGCATTTATCCTGCGACATCAACTCGAAGTGTCGCGACGCCAGTTGATGTGACATTGTGTGGAGAGTGTCATGACATTTACTTCAATGTTGCGACATTGCCACGACGTCGGCTGAAGTGGGTAAAGCAGAAAACACCAATGTCGTGACGCCATGACATCGGCTACGACATCACACATGACTAGAACTCCAAGTCAATGTCGCAACATCACATTCAATGTCACAACATCAAAACACAGCCTGTAGGATTAAAATGACATCAACTTCCAATGTTGCAACATCAAAAATAGCTTAAACACTAGATATCTCAACTTACAATGTCGCGACATCAAATCAAAGCAACCAAGGTTGGAACTTAATAAACCAATGTCACGACAGCTCCACGACATAGCTGTGACATCACACTAAACTACAGAATTTAAAGTCAATGTCGCGACATTGGGTTAGTGATGTCGCGACATTGGGTTAGCGATCTTCGCGTAACTTATCGAAAGTTCGATGCTGATGAGGCAATGTTGTGACTGGAAATTTGATCCCACGACATGTAATATAAATATCAGCGGCTTGACACTACGATGACTAGTCACTCAAAACTCAAAATTGCTCAATAGATCTTCAATGTAGCGACATCACCATGACATAATAGATTCAATGTCGCGACAATGCCATGACATTGCCAACATCGATTACTAAGAGGAAGGATTTTCTTAGGCTTTTGAAAACGTAATCTCTACTCAATTTATGGCGAGACAGAGCCTATAGAAATGAACTCCCTTGGGAAGAGTCTACTTTATTAGCTTCGACCACCTCATCTAGTATATAATTTTAATTTTCTTTTTATTTTCTTTACATTTTAATTTTTTTTCTAGATTTATTTTTCTTTCTTTTAGGATTAGAGTAGTAGATCTGAGCTGATTTCGAGCTGATTTGATTGTAAATCGAGCTTCATTTATGTCTGAACTTTAATGAAATATGAAAAGTTTTCTGGAATTCGTTTCACTTCAGTTTAGATCGAAATTTCAATGAATTTCTTTGATCAACTAGTGATTGTCATTGATGATCCAGATATGGAAAGCTAAGCTCCCTTTGGGTAGAGTTTTATGTTTTGATTATTGTTTGTAGTGTTTTAATGTTGTTTAGGAATGGCCAGGATGATTTAGTGGGTATTGCTCTTATAATGGTGTTCGAATATCGGTGTTGTACACCCAAGAGAGAGTTGTATATGTGCTCACGATTTCAGATCACTACGAGTGGCGTAGGGATGGATGACCTAAGAGCAAAGAGCAGTCTCTTAGGGGTATATTATACTAATATTCATTGAATTAATGAATTCTAAAATCATTGTGATACATCACTAGTGAAGTTCTAACCTCTGACTTCAAGGTTCCCTCCTAGGTGACAGCAGGAGTGTGTTCCCGAGGTATATGATCGACCTACTGATATGTCAATTTAAATTTTAGAGGTTTCTGATGAGCTTAAAAGTCATCTATTTTCAGTCCATTTTTCTGATTTATTTTATTCTAAAGAAGTGGTTATGTGAGAACCATGGAATACTTACCAAAGCTGCGGTGCGTGAGGAATTAAAGCGAGTGCGAGTAAAAGGACGGAGATGTGGCTGAGCGATCTTGATGGCGGGTGAAGGAAATTGCAGCGGGAGAGGTAAAAGTTAAAGGATTTGATGTCGTGACCTTCTGTGTCGAAATACATATTAAAGGTTGATACTACAAAGCTCGATCGCAAATGAAGGCGTAGTGAAGACAAAAGCAGTACAGGCGTGAAAGAAACTCAAAGTCAAGCAACCGGGGAATTGATGAAGAAGAAGACATAATGTCGACATCAACAACGAATCGAAGCGATCCCGCGACATCGACTGAAAGCTAAGGTCGCGACATCATTAGCTAAAGAGAGAAGGTCGTGACATCATTCAAATGGTCGCGACATTAGTTGCACTGAAAAGAAGGTAGCGACAACACCTGGTTGTCGCGACATCAACTACGAAAGAGTCGCGACATCTCGATGACAACGAGTTCAATAAGAAAGAAGGTCGCGACAACACACGGTTGTCGACATCAATTCTAAGACTTGAGGTCGTGACATCATTAAGCGATCGCGACGTATTTGCAAGATCCAGGAAATTTATGACAACATTGAGCTGTCACGACATCAAATACAAAGAGGTAAGGTCGCGACGTCGATGGAAACGTCACAACATGGAGTTCAAAGAAGAGTCGCGACAAAGATCAAGGCTGTCGCGACGCTCCCAGTTGACAAGACATGTGGCGACAAACAAAGGCTTCTGCGACAAGGCGAGACAACGAGGTTGCGACAAAGGGTGATGTCGCGACATCAACAATCAAGCGGGCCGGTTAAGCGAAGTCAAAGAATTGCATCGAAATTAGGGCCCAACTTCATAACCCTATAAATATGTAGCTACTACTGAAGGAACGCAGCTCTTGGCGACTTGAACGAGAGATCGAGGTTGCTAAAGGCTCTTGTATTTTAATTTTCTTTTTTTTCTTTGTTTTTATTTTAGATTAGTTCGTATTTTTGTTTTAAATTTGGATCTGAACGTTAGTTGTTAAAGTTTTAGCTGAATGCAGATTTATATTTCTAGATTGCTGTGCGGTTGTTTGAATTCAGGAGCGAATTTTGGATTCGAACTACAGTTTCCTAATTGAGTGGTTTCTTGATCGACAAGCCAATGTATGGTGTAATCCGTACATTGACTCTATCGTCGAAATTATCTTTCTGTAGAATTTTATTCATCGTACTGAACTTCGGTTGTAAGTCTACTTCTTTGGTTTGTTTATTTTGTGGAATT
Source organism: Tetrastigma voinierianum (assembly GCA_016808115.1). Classification (NCBI taxonomy): domain Eukaryota; kingdom Viridiplantae; phylum Streptophyta; class Magnoliopsida; order Vitales; family Vitaceae; genus Tetrastigma; species Tetrastigma voinierianum. The sequence goes on along the minus strand of JAEQBH010006311.1, from coordinate 56,119 downwards.
TATCCCAATATCGGTCATCGCCTACCCATAAGCCAGATTGTCTCAAGCTGATTTCAGGGACATACGGGTGACACTGGGGAAGGCATTCTGGGGAAGTGATGAGCAATTCGTGGGCGGTAGTAAACCTACTATTCGTGATTTAATGTGCTACGTGTGATTAAATTGATAAATCCTCTTTTCATGAGCGAGAATGAGTTGAGCAGTTTATCAATTTAAATATGCAAAGAGTTAGCCTCGATCGAATGTGAATTCAATCCCCGATGTAAGGAGGATCTAATCAAGGGAAAGAATGGTACATTCTAATTTTGAGGAAGAGAAACCGATTATAAGTGTAAATCTGTGCAATGACTATAATTTAGGAGCTCAGGTTTACAGTCCAGGTTGTGGGTATGAAGTATTGAAAAAGAAAAATACCCAAAACAAGCAGCCCGGATTAAGGTAGTTATCTAACCTTGTCTTCGAGGAGAAGCAGTGAAGGTGAGATGATGAGCTTGATTGGGGTTTAGGAGAGATTTTGACTGCACTTTCATACTCCCATGATTAATTTAATCACGTGGTTCATGAAGCAAAGGTACGGTGAAAGTCTGAAGGAATTGATGTTTCACAATAGTTTTATTTTCAATGTTCCCTTTATAGATAACTGTTCAGTCTAAATTTTTCATTTCATTATTTCAGTATTCAATTCATTTGTTATTAATTCAATTCTTTTTAGTTTCATTATTTTAAGGCTTTCAAAGCGGATTCAAAATTATCTATCTAATCCAAATAGTATAGAGCTTGGTAAGTCGGGGTAGTTGATTGAAATTCTTGAGATCTACGTGGGATCGATATACGGACTAAAATCCACTTTATTACTTGTTCGACTGTGCACTTGCGGGAATCATGGATCAAAACCGGGAAGGAATTTATCAGTCTTAAAGGAAACCATTTTTAATCGATTATATTACAAAGAAATATAATTAACAAGTTCATGGCATTATTGCTGGGGATTAGACAATAGTCCTTTGGAAATAGTGTCATAAATTTGTATATGTCTTTTGGTCCAACGAACAGTTTCACCTCAATTGAGTAAAATAATCTCAATCCCATGTTCAAAAATTCCATCTATCCTGGAAAATAGAGGTTCAAATAGTGAGGATCTTGAGTAGTAAGGGTAGTTGATCTTTCGATTTTCTAATCAATCCTTATGGGAATGATATCTGAACTTATAAACCACCTTATTACTTGTATGACATGTGCACTTGTAGAGATATTAGACTAAAACCAATTTTAATTGAAAATTATTACATACACAACAGAAAACAGCTTTTATATACATAGCCTTTATAAATTTGGTCATAACAAGTTTTTGGCACCGTTGCTAGGGGTTGAAAAGTCTTTGGTAGCAGTGCTAAGAATGAGTTGATCACATCTTTTGGTCATCAACACTCAGCTCCTACAATTTCGACACCAGATTGGGAGCTTATGTTTGAGCTGATGTGTGACGCAAGCAATTACGCAGTAGGTGCTGTTCTGGGCCAAAGAAAGAATAAAGTTTTCCATGTCAATACTTTGCATCCAGAATGTTAAATGATGCATAGCTAAGTATGCCGCCTGAAAAGGAGTTGACCCAGCGATGTATTTGCATTTGATAAATTGAGCTTATCTTGGTAGACGAGTCACAGTTTTCATAGATCACTCTGTAATTAAATACCTACTGACCAAAAAGGATGCTAAGCCTAGGCTTATTAGGTGAGTGCTTCTACTATAGAAATTTGATGTGGAAATTAAGGATAAGAAAGGTTTTGAAAACCTCATGGCCGATCATCTCTTCCAATTGAAAATTCTAAACATGGTGCAGAGATATCAAGCTCAAATTGACGATGCATTTCCCAACGAACAAATTCTAGCACTATTCCAAGCTGAAGCTTTCCCATGGCTTGCTGACATTGCCAACTATCTTGTCGCAAACATCATCCCCTACGACCTCACTTTTAAGCAGAAAAAGCGATTCTTTTCCAAATTGAAGCACTACTTTTAGGATGATCTTAACCATTTTAGGCAATGTGCAAATCAAATAATCCGAAGATGCGTACCAGAAGATGAGATGGAAGAATTTCTTAAACATTGCCATTCTTTGGAGTGTGGGGGCCATTTCAATAGCCAATGCACGATTTCTATGGTACTTTAGTTCGGTTTCTATTGGCCTTCTCTATTTAAGAACACCTACTTATACGTCAAACCTTGTGACCGGTGTCAAAGGACAGGCAATATCGGAAAGAGAAATGAGATGCCCTCAAATAGTATTTTGGAAGTATAGATTTTTTATGTATGGGATATTGATTTCATGGGGCCCTTCCCCTCCTCTTGCTAGTACAAGTATATATTTTTGGTTGTAGATTACGTTTCAAAATGGGTGGAAGCCATTCCAACCATTACCTGTGATGCCAAGGTGGTGTTGAACTTCATCTGCAAGAATATATTTTCAAGGTTTGGAACCCCTAGAGCTGTGATCGATAATGAAGGCTCTCACTTTTTCAATAAACTCTTTGCCACTCTTTTATCCAAGTATGGAGTGACGAGTAAAATGTTAAGTTTAGGGGCATTTGATAGGTGTGAATCTTGTTAGCATTTATAGTATGATTTTCATGTATTTTATGCAAAATAAATGCTAGATTCGCACCAATATCTTATAAGAAAGCTCTAATCCCCCATTTGCTTATGTTTTGCAGGATTAGAAGGAAAATCAAGCAAAGTGATGGAAGAAATCAAGTGAAAATAAAGTTGCTAATCTACAACAGGTTGCTCACCGCAGCAAAGTGGTTGCCAATGTGAAGGAGTGCTTTGCCACGGCGAAGCTCAAGTCAATAGATACAATAGCTTCGGGTTCACCGTGGTGAAGCTATCCTTCATCGCAGCGAAGAGGTTCACCATAGCGAAAGAGAAGGCTCGCTGCAACGAAAAGCAAAATGAGAACAAGATGAAGCCTCGGGTTTGCTGCAACGAAACTACCCTTCGTCGAACCAAACATTCCCTTCGCGGTGATGAAGGAAGCATATATCAGAGGATGACATGTGGCTTTGCCACGGCAAAGAAGCCTTCGCCTCATAAAAGAATGGGGAGTTGGACCAACAAGCTTCGAGTTTTGAGCCCATCATTGGCTTATTTTCCAATGCATATAAATAGTAGTCTTTTAGACTTGTTTAGGGTTCTAATTTTGAGGGAGAACACCCTCCTTAGGTTTTCCCCTCTCTTCTTCTTGAACCACCATTTTCTAGGGTTTGAGATTTTGTTCAATTCTACTTTGGATTTGGTGTAATATAAAATATTTAGCTCATTAGAGGAGCTTCTGCAACTGTGGTGTAGAGTTTAGGCTTATTTCTAGATTTAATCTATTTTGTATCTCTAAACTCTACTCTGTTTGTCAATCTTTCAATATTATTTTTATCTTAAATATGATTTTTTTTTGGATTACTTGGTTGCAATGAGTAGCTAAACTTCCCTCTAGGGATGATTCTAGAAGTTGATGTTTGGTTTATATATTTTACGATGATTTTACGAATTCATGTTTGTGTGGATGTCAGTTGGTGTAGTTCTTAGGATTATTATGGTTTTTCTTAATTGATTTATGTTGGGAAGTGAGTTTAAGACCTAGTTCACAAAGGATTTCCATAGTGACAGCTCGAGGTATACCCTTAGGCCTTGACCTTTACCCCCAACTGTGTCTCAATTAAAGAAATCAACCTAACCTAATCAAAGAAGTCTAGGGAATTAGGAATGCCTAGTACTAGATGGATTTCATTAGGGGTAGCATCAACTCAGCATTATGTGAGGATCGTATGGACCAAGAGGTGATCGATCTAAGCGTAGTCCAAGTAGTCCTATTGTATAGACTAAGAGGTGACCAATAGGATTCTCAAGGAAAGCACTGCCTTATAAAAGTACCATACTTCGTGACCTAGATGGACCAAAAGGAGAATAGGGAATGGGTGTGAGAAATTGAGGGGAGACGCGAAAGTGTAAACCTCGTATCGGATTCCTTGGACATGCACAAGTGTACGTTCACTCAATCAGTGCTTAATGAATATAAACCATAAATGCATCAACAGAAGCAATCAACCCTGGTATATTTACTTGAGTTATATTTCTAATATTAGCCCATTCCTTGTGAGTGGATATTGATCACACCTAGTTTTGTTTTGCTTTATTTTGTTCTTATTTTATATTAGAAAACATTCTCCCCAAATCATCGAATCGCTCAAATAGTGAACGACTTCAGTAGCCGGGGTACTCAATCCTCACTAAAACCACACCTTCCTTGTGGGATCGATATCTGGACTTTTGGTCCACTATATAACTTGTACGACCCATGCTCTAGCGGAAATCGTAACAAGTTTTTGGCGTCGTTGCTATGGAAGGTACGGTTTAGTGTTTGGACTAATATTTTGGCAAAAGAGAAGTTTGCTAATTTGAGCAAAAATTTTCTTTTCATATTTCATTTTATTTCTTATTTGTATTTAGTATACTTCATTTTTTTTATTTTATATTTTTCTTTTAGGTGCTCAACATAATGAACAATGCATCGATGATGAGCACCTATTCGCACTTGAGAAAAAGATTGATGCTCTTTCAAACCTCATTGACCAACAAACTTAAAGAGCACCTCATTATCTCAACTACAATGGAGGTCATTACTTTCAACCCCACAATAGCATGCCGAACTATTATCATCCAGGGTTGGAATACACATGAGGATTTCTCCTTTAGAAGCCAAAATTTTCAATGTCAAGAAGACTCAAGTTACAATTATCATGAACAAATCCAGCAACCTTCTAATGAAGAAATGTTTTATGCCTTATGGAATGAGGTGAAAAAGGACCATGCCGCGTGGGAGGCCAAAATGAATGATAAATCCACCAATGAAGAAGCTCATATGACAAATTTAGGCAATCCAATTGGGCAACTAGCCTATGTATTAGAGGAGCAACATTTTAGGACACTCCCAAGCGACATAAAGGATGAGGACATAAGAGAATGTAACTTTGTGCCTTTGAGTTTTAAGGAGGAAATCCAAGAACTAACATTGGTTGAGGAGAAAAAGAATGAACTAGCTAATAAGGAAGAGCTATTAGTGGAAAAGAGGCAATTTGAAGAGCACAATTCACGGACCACAATTGGAAAGCCAGATTGTGAAAAAAAGAGCCAGAATTTGAGTTCAAAATCATGAGGGAAGAAGCACCTATTGGGAAAAGACACCAAAGTCTATAAAAGGACCTTGTCTCTAACTTGGAAAGGGTTACAGAGTGTGCATAATTTTTGTAATAGAAAATCCTTGTATGTAGAGAAGTGTACGGGCACTTGACAATTTTGAGAAATGCAAGTTGAGAATCATTTCCTGTAAAAACTAAGTCTCATTTACATTACTTTTGTGAGACAATATGAGGGAAGGTTGGCTAAAAGGTTTAGCACAACACATCTAAAAAGGCGAAAAATTCCTTGTCTTTGATCAAGGGTGTGACAGACTTGGTGACTTTGGGCATGGAAGAGGACCAACAAGCCTCATTGATAGGAATACCTTCAAATGCCACAAGTCAAGCATGGATTGATATAGAACATGGGGAGATGACCTTACTTGTTGGTAAGGAAAAAGTGAAGTTCAACCTCCACCAAAGCATACAACTTTAAGATGAAGAAAAGATGACATGCGTGTGGATAGAGAGATCATTTCTATCTTTTGAGGAGCAAGCACCCAAAATCGTTCAAAAGGAAACTATTAAAGGATATAAATTGAAGACCAACTCTTTTTGGTCTTTTCCCAACAAAGAGTTAGCATTTGAGCTTATTTCGCCTATTCCGGAGGTGAAGGAAGTCATACTCACGAGCGATGAGGATAAAGAGGGAGTATTGGCCACAATGGATGAAAGGCCAAAGCAAACATTTCAGACTTCCCCAATGAGTCTATTTGGACTCTAAGCAGACGACTCTTGGAGGCACCCGATCAAAAATAAGGATTTTATCCATTTAGTACTTTAGTTGTTTTTGTTTAGTTATTTTAGCATGTGTTGCATGTTGATTTTATTTTAAGTGTTTATTTGGTTTTTGCATGTCAGGACATTGAAGCTGATTCTTAGTGAGGGAGTTTCATCAAGACCCACCACACCTGAGCCCAATGATCACACTTGACCAGCAAGGGGAATCCTCTATTCCGAATATTTCATATTTAATACATTGAGGACTTTGCATATTTTAAGTTTGGGGGTATTGGGGGAATTTCCCTTTGCTTTTAAAATTTTTCAGCAACTTCAATGATTCTATCTTTAGTATTTTCCTTTAGTTGCTTATATGTTTTAGTTGCTTTTATGTGTTTTCAGTTTTTAGGTTAATTTCTTCAGTTTTAGATTGTTTTGTGGTTGAGCTTGTTTTGATATAATTGTGATGCCTATGATGAATAATGATTGAACTTTCTTTTACATGAAGAAAATAAGAGATATTTGAACTTAAAGCATAGTGGTTTGACCTTGTAGTTGACTCAGGCTAAAGTTTTTATTAATTTGAGCACAAGTCATGTACCCTTGATAGTCAATTTTTCTTAGTTTAGAGAAGAATTAAGTGAATATCATTTTAATTGATCTCTAAAGACTCTAGAACTTGTTCAATTATCACTTGAGGAGAAATCATAGGCAACACGACAATTAGGAAATGATTTAGGTCATCCTTGGATCGATTGAGTCTTTCTAGCTAACCTTTTGTGCATATATCCATAGTCACCCAATTTAAGTGTTGAATACCTTTCAGTCAAAGCCCTTGTTTACCCTTACATGTTGATTTCAATGCCAATATCTTGTGAATACATGTATTGTGAATTGGGAAGTTGGTTGAAGAGGGTGTGCTTTAATTGTAAACAAAGGAGGTTTTAGGGTGGAAAAAGAAAGAAAAAGAAAGAACAAAGCAAGGAGGAATAAGTTTGGCCTTGTAGCCTTCTTACCTTGAGCAAGTAAGTTCTTAAGGGTGTTCTACACCTAGTACCCTAAGGCCATGGTCTAGGAGTTACTAAACCTAAAGCTCGTTACATGGGGTATGTTAGCCCCTAACCTTACGGGCACGACAGTGGAATGGGACTTCGGGGCGCGGACCCACACTAAATCCATTTATCTGTAAAACACATTTCATATACTTATTTTCGATGGAATATTTAATATCCATTTAAATCATATTTATGTATGTATGAAAATATGATCTCGTTACAAATACACATTATATATATAAAAATGTACATCAATCATGGAAGAGAGCCCATCATTTCCTCAATTCCCACCGATTATATAGAGCGACATTTCTTGCCCTTTTTAAATCATTTCTGGCTGTTGTAGTTCATGTCTAAACATAAGTCAAAATTTACTCTTCCCATGAAGATTTATACATCTTTGTTTGCAATGCAAAATAATTACATGATTTTTTTTTTTTTAAATGACATGTATGCATGGGACGGAGCATTTACTTATACTCCGCACATTTCTATGATGACTCCAAGCTCTGCAGTATTTGATCTTGCCCTTATTCACTCGGTACCTGTGCATGATAAAACAATGTGCTAAACATTTTCATGCTTAGTGGATCTATGCATTTCTAACCTCATTTCAATCAAACACAAAATATGTATCTTTTCGAAATCAACATTTTGGCACATTTTCAACGGTCAATGCAATAAACAATATGCTAATTTTTCATTCAAAACTCAAATTATACAATTCACACATTTACTTATAAGTTTGCCCTTAAATGAATTTAACCATGATTTTCAGTGCATAGGATAACGGAACTGGCCGCAGTCTTTGCTGGGCTACGAGCCGGGTATAAAAACATTTAATAACACGATCACAGTCCCTCTGTTTGTTGGCCCGGTTATTCTGAAAATTCATTTTGTGTACACTATCGATATTGTCCTGTTAGGCTATAGATCGGTATGCCACTATAAATCATTTCATTCACAGTACTGCTACATTCCTTATTGGTATACCAATCTATCCTTAACTCGAATATGACGGATAAAATTCTCTTAAGGGAATTAATACTCAGTCATAGTAAATTACAATATTGTATATCAATATATACCCTAATAAACACATTTTGACGCTCATGCAGTTTTCATGGCAATCCATTTGCAATCAATTTCCCAATCACTTAAAACAATGGTTAAAAAAAAAGCACACATGCAGTTTTCCCATGTAAATCATTTCGGTTTTTTTGACAAATCCAATACAAAGCTGCAATAAGAACATAAATGAGAAGAACAATCCAAAAAGGTTGTCGCTCCATGAATCCTATCCTTGGAATCCCAATCTTACTCAGGTTTCCTTGTCACCACCTAATTCATCACAAATAGAGAAAAATATCAGTCGTGCATGCTAGTGTTTTATTGAGGATTGATTCTATACAAATACGCCATGTTGGTGTTTTTAGCCATATTTCACCCAACTTCCTTTATGTGCATTGTTCCTCTATAAATCTATTTTATTTAGAAATTAGAATCATCCAATTCAGAGCACCGAAACTCAAGATATGTTCTAAACAACTGGGACTACTCTATTTTCAAAACATAATCAAAATTTACCCCAGCAAGCTTCAACTTTGGCCAATTTACGGGTCACGATGGGGTCACAGATTTGAATACAATTATTTCAAGGAAATTTGTTTTCCTAGAAGTCTATTTTACCTAGAAATTTGAATCACTCAATTTGGATGAGTGAAACTCAACTTATGGCCTAAAAACCAAAAATGTCCTAAAACACCAAAACTATACCAAACGAGTACCAGAATTTGCCCAAAAACAGAGCTTCAATTTGACGTATTTCAGGGTTCAATGGTATCCAAATTTGAATACACTTATTTCAAGAAATTTTGTTCTCCTAGAAGTCTAGTTTACTCCAATTTGAATCACTCAATTTGGATGAGTAATGGCCATGTTATGGCTAAAACAAAAACATATGTTTTGGAAATTTTGACAACATCTCCCCTAAACCCCCAACATTTCCTTTATACAAAAATTCCTCAAACCCAATCCTAATCAAAGAAAAAAGGCTACTTGAACTCTAACTCAAACATATATATACAAAAGTAGGGTTTTTACGAGCTTCGAGCACAATCGAAAGAGGGAGTTAGGAGGGTTCTAACCCACTGATCTTCTTTATCTTCACTAGCTTTCTCTTCTTCTTTCTTCTTTCCTTTCTTGATCACATAGAACCTTGAACAAAATGGAGTAAATTAAACAAAATTTGGCTTCATCCCCCACAAGCACCGTAGCCCTAAGCTCTCCCAAAACTAAAACATGGTCTTCCTCCTTTACAAGACAAGATTTGGTCTTTTCTCTTTTTCATGTACAAGGCCATGTTTGGCTAAAGGCATTTTTGACTTAATTTCCCATTTTTGCATTAAAGCCCATCATTTTTATTTCATTTGTACAACAACTTATTACATTTCTGCTCTAGCATATACTCTTCTTTAATTATGACCTTTGGGTCCTCATTTGACAAATTTTTTTTTTTCACTTAGCATTTAAATTCCAAAAAAAATCAAATTGAACTTGTGTTATACCCTAAACATATCATTAAACTACTAGGGCTTAATTTGGGGTGCACTAATCCATTATGCGAATTCTCACTTTAAAAACCTCTATTTTTATCACTTAAAACCAATAAAATATCGAATAAATAAAATAAAATTTTATAATACCAAAAAATGTTATAAAGTAAAATATTAAAACTAAAAGGCTATTTTTGGGACGTTACAGGGTAGGTAGAAAGCTTAAAGAGGTTAAACATTGCACTACTCCATGTCTTGAAATCTATGAAAAATAAAGTTCTTGGTGTTCTTGTGAAGATGGTGAAAATCATGCAAGTTTAGGGGGAGCTATCTGATGAAAAGATGCAATAAGATAAGTTTAGGGGGAAAGCTTAGGAGGTCAATGGTGAAGAATGCAATATGATAAATGATGGACATATAAGTGGGGAAAAAAAAATTGTGTATGTTTTGGGTAAACTGAAGCCTAAAGGACCTATTCAACTACCTTTACCTAAGCCATACACTACAAGCTTTTGAAGATCTAATTGATCCTAGTGTTGTGCATTGCCTTCATTAGTGGAGAGTGATATACCCAACAAGCATATGGAGTCTTACACACTCACCATGTGAGTGAGAGATCCCCATTCAACTCATGCTCATCTAAGTCCATCCGAACTACAAAAGACTAGAGAGGGGAAGACTACACACACACACTAGAGAACTTTCGTTTAGATTGTTCAACTCAAGGTCAATCTATTATTTTTTTAAAAGTCTATCTCGAAGTTTTCTTTGTGTTGTATGAAAGTTAGATCCATGAGGCTTATCATATATTATCCCAATTTCATGCTTAACATGTTTCTTTGCTTGAGGACAAAAAAATGTTAGTTTTGAATAAGGAAAATGAGTTGTTTCTTTGCTTGAGGACAAACAAAATGTTAAGTTTGGGGGTATTTGATATGTGTGAATCTTGTTAGCATTTATAATATGATTTTCATGTGTTTTATACAACATAAATGCTAGATTCGTACCAATATCTTATAAGAAAGCTCTAATCCCCCATTTGGTTATGTTTTGTAGGATTAGAAGGACAATCAAGCAAAGTGATGGAAGAAATCAAGTGGAGGGAAAGTTGTTGATCTGCAGCAAGTTACTCGCTATGGTGAAGTGGTTCGCCAATGCGAATGAGTGCTTCACCACAGCGAATCTCAAGTCAAGAAATACAATAGCTTTGGGTTCACCACAGCGAAGCTATCCTTCCCCCCAGCGAAGAAGTTTGCCACAATAAAGGAAAAGGCTCGCTGTAATGAAGAGCAAAATGAGAACAAGATGAAGCCTCGAGTTTGCTGCAACAAAGCTACCCTTCGCCACAGTGAACATACCCTTCGCTGCGGTGAAGGAAGCATATATCAAAGGATAACATGTGAAAGCCGCCCGCAGCCGAAGAAGCCTTCACCGCAGTAAAGAGCAGCCCGAATTTTGGACGACAAACTTGAGTTTGAGCCCACCATTAGCCCATTTTCCATTGCATATAAGTAGCAGTCTTAGACTTGCTTAGGGTTCTGATTTTAAGGGAGAACACCCTTCTTAGGGTTTCTCTTCTCTCTTCTTGAACCACCTATTTTCTAAGGTTTGAGATTTTGTTCACTTCTACTTTGGATTTAGTGTAATATTGAAGATTTAGCTCATTGGAGGAGCTCTTGCAGCTATGGTGTAGAGTTTAGGCTTATTTCCAAATTTAATCAGTTTTTTATCTCTAAACTATACTCTGTTTGTCAATCTTTCAATATTATGTTTATCTTAAATATGATTTTGTTGGATTACTTGGTTAGAATGAGTAGTTAAACTTCCCTCTAGGGATGATTGTGGGAGTTGATGTTTGGTTTATATATTTTATGATGATTTTGTGAATTCATTTTTATGTGGATGTTAGTTGGTGTAGTTCTTAGGATTATCATGGTTTTGCCTAATTGATTTATGTTGGGAAGTAAGTTTAAGACCTAGTTCACAAAGGGTTTCCATAGTGACAGCTGGAAGTATACCCTTAGGCCTTAACCTTTACCCCCAATTGTGTCTCAATTAAAGAAATCAACCTAACATAATCAAAGAAGTCTAGGGAATTAGGAATGCCTAGTACTAGATAGATTTCATCAGGGGTAGCACCAACTGACGTATGTGAATCGTATTGTAAACGAGGAGGTGATCGATCCGGCGTAGTCGGAATCTATTGGACGAGAGGTAGCAATAGTTCTCAAGGAAAGCATTGCCTTATAAAAGTATCATACTTCATGACCTAGATGGACCGAAAGAAGAATAGGGAATGGGTGTGAGAAATTGAGGGGAGACGCGAAAGCGTAAACCTCATGTCAGATTCCTTAGACATGCACAAGTGTACGTCAACTCAATCAACACTTAATGAATATAAACCATCAATGCATCAACGAAAGCAATCAACCTTGGTATATTTACTTGAGTTATATTTTCGATATTAGACCATTCATTGTCAGTGGATATTGATCACACCCTGTTTTGTTTTACTTTATTTTGTTCTTATTTTAAATTAGAAAACATTTTCCCTAAATCATTTAGTCATAAATAGTGAACAACTTCAGTAGTCGGGGTACTCAATCCTCGCTAAAACCACACCTTCCTTGTGGGATCAATATTTGGACTTTTGGTCCACTATATTACTTGTATGACCCATGCGCTTGCGGAAATCGTAACAAGTTTTTTACACCATTACCGAGGACTTAGCAAAGTCTTTGGTAGCTATGCCAATTACATAACATTAGGTTCTTTGCATGTGCTTTTCTTTCTTTCTTTCTTTTGTTTGTTTTGTGTCTCATATGATTGAGTTTGATGCCTTGTTGGCAAGTAAAAGGTCATTTTGAACACAACATTTGAAAAAGGGCAAGTGTAAAGTGGATTGGACCCTTAATTTTTGAATGATCTGGAATTGTGTGCTTGCATGGTATGGGTCACTTAGCCTAGTCAACCCTCTTGTGCTTCAAGAAGCTATTTCTCAAGGCACCTATCATACACACACTTTTAGTCTCCCTTGTATACCTTGGTCCCGAACCCCTTTGCCTTGAATTCAACTAACCATGGGGGATTCTAACCACCTAAGTAATAGGACACCTAATCAAAAGAGGATTTCCATTGAGCCCTAAAGGACTTGGGGGTTGATTTGCTTTGCTTTGCTTGCCCTGCTTTGCTTTGCCACATTCCTTAGAGGATTTATGATTTAAGGATCTAAATTTGGTTACGGCAGTATATTGCTAAATTGTGTTCATGTTGCTCCTTCTTATTGTTATCGTATTATCATACTATCTCATTATTGTTAGTTCGTGTCATTATCGATATGTTTGTTTTGTTTTGAGTTAGTCTCTTGCTTAGGGACAAGTAATGATTTAAGTTTGGAGGTGTGATGAGTATATAAAATACTCATTTTTTTGTGATGCCATAAAACCAAGGGGTCCCGTTGACTAGCCGTTAACCTGCGGAATTTCTACCTTAGGTCATTGGGCACCTAAATCTTGATGCAGGCCGTCTGGGTGCTTTCGTGGACCTTAGAGTTACTGGCTTTCACGACAATACATCCCTTCCAGCTGGCTTAGGCCATTCATTCATATTTAAGTTAAAATATAGAGAATAATACATGATACAATCCATAAGAGTTCGATCCACACGACCCTCTTGGATATTACATACGGAAACTATTTGTAATAGTCTAAAAAGAATTTAATTACAATTCTTTTATACAAAATTATGTGCTAAAACTAGTTTGTTCCAAGTACTTTTTACAAAAGTATTTATGAAGGCCACATGTTGGCCTTCTTCACAATCACGGCCTCGTCTGAGCATCATCCACTAGTGTCAACCCTGTAAGACCCGAGAAATTCCAATTTCTGGAATAAGGGCAAAATCGTAATTTTGATTACAAAATTTTAATTACTAAGAAAACCAGAATTAATTCCCTAGATCTCGGATGACAAAACGATTTACATAATGAACGCCTCGCAAACCTGAAGGTACAAATGCAATTTGTCACGTCGATTTCAAGACGCTCGAGGCATCGCGTCGTCCCGTACAAACGATTTTCGATGCGACGAAAGTCACATTGCATCAAGTAATTACAAAATTATAAGTGGTATGAGTAGATAAATGACGAAATAATCCGTCTGGCATAGAGCTTCGACGTCAAAATCGAGAAAGAAGTGAATTAATTACAAATGGATTAAAAATGATAATAAAACAAAATCGCTAACAAGGATCGTTTTCTCCAACACAAAAGCAAAGGCCAAATCGTGAAATGAAGGAGAGAAGATGCAAAGGGCCGGCAAAGAAACGGAAACTGGGTTTTTATGAGAAGGTCCTCCTTCTTCTGAAGATCCGCAAATTTTGATCGGATTTCAGCCGAGCGTATAGCGGAAAACGCTCGCACGCGGAGCAAAGCATGGTGGATTCCGATTTTGCGAAGTTTTGACAAACTCCAAGAGGTAGGATTTTCCCTTACTTGAGTTTTTACTCCCATTTAAATGTTTCTACTAATGTTTCAAGAATGAGGCCGTTAGGCCGCTGGATCGGTCCCAAAACACTGACCAAATATTGAAATATTGCTTATGGTGCGTACCCGTGAACTGCTGGTAATGCTTGGATAAATCGAAAGTGTTGATTTAGATTTAATGTAGTGTTTTGGTATGTATAGGGCCTAAAACAGGTCATGGAAATCCGTTCAACTAAGGAACCGATGTTTTGTGATTCTCGGAATAGTAAACGAGGGTTTCACTATTCTTAATAAAGGTTCTCAAAATATAGTTTTTCAGTGAAAATGCGTCGGGTCGAGTGATTTAAATTAAATCATTTATATGACTGCCAGGCCTGGCTAGCTAATTTTGACGTGTAATATAATTCTTATTTACATGATATAGATTGTGTGAATCGGGTTGTTTTAGTAAATATATGCACGCTTATATATTTATACAACAGAATCAACTCTGAATCAGAGCATACATGATTCATATGCACCGGAAACAACCCAGGAATATGAGTGAAAAGTGATGAGTCTGATGAAAACACTGAGGCTACCTCAAAAGTGTTAAATTATCGGAGGGTAGTCCAAACTAAATAATATATCAAATCGTCTGAGCGCCAGTTTGATATTTATTCATCTGGAGGGTTGTCCATTAAACAAATAATATATATCAATCGTCTGAGCGGTCATGGCACTGATATATATTCATCGGTGGGTTGCCCACTAATAAATTACAATTTCACACGAGGCTTAGCGAGTGTGAGAGAGTCGTGAGGGCTCGATCTGAGTTGGTCATGTAGACATTCAAGTAGGATCATGCATCGTCAATGGTTTATGAATCGAACACAGACCGCACTTAAAGTGTGAGCGAAATTCACTTAGACGATTCTCCACCAGGAGCTGAGCTCACCCCGCCGTATCCCCTTTTCACAGTACAGGAGCCGCACGAGGAGAAGGCTCATCCTGTAGACCGGGATTAGAAGAAAAGCCGATTGTGGCTTGGGCTTGAATTTTACATCTACATGTTTGTGAATTTTCCCCTAATTCTTACAGATGATATAGAGGCCATAAGAGTAAAACATTTGAACTCTTGTAAATCATTGGGTATAGTTGAATTCATAGTTAGTATGTATTATGAGTATCGCAAATTCAAGTGGCCGTATTACTCATGTGATTTGATTTCTGGATATATTGAATATATTGATTGCTTCGGGACAGTTTCAGCAGGCTTGAACTGGGTAGATTCCCCGTGATAAAGGTGGAGACTCATCCGATTTTCTAAAGTCGATCGGTGAAACCCGACCTCCACTTGTATGCCGCGGTTGACGGTAACAATCGACCCCCGGTTTCGGGCGTCACAGCCTTGGTATCGAGCTGAGTATACGAATACCTAGGAGCCTTGCTCGGTATCCATCACCATCAGGGTCAGGATGGAGTGTAGGTGGAAGCCAGAGATGGAGGCTTGGGCTTAGGGCCATGGAAATAAAACATCACCACTAGGTGTGGTTCGATGTTGAGCTGAGGGTAATGGATTACCTGAAAAATCACTTCGTTAACACTAGACACTACGCAAGTAACGTGTGTTAACGTGTTTCAGGGTGATTTGATGAATCGTGTGAATGGTATGCTCACCAGATGCATGAGGATTACTGAAGGTGTGGAAAAATATATGCATAACATGAATGATGGTGTATGCCATGTAGTATCTAAGATGAGTATGTGTGTGTGCTATGATTAGCACATGGAGACAAATAGAAAATATTTGTGAGTGGTACAAATACACAAACTCGGAAAAGAGAATGAAAAATAAATAAATAAATAAATAAATTTAATAAATTTATTTTGATGGAGAATTAAAAATGGGGAAAATAAATTTTATAAATCTATTTGTTCAAAAAAAAAAAAAAAAGATTTTAAAGTGATTTCCAGCATTTTTCCAATTTCTAGAAATAAATGGAAAAAAAATTCCATTATAAACAGAAAAACGAAAAAAATTATATGCGTAAATTTGAATCGGGCTATCGCCCAATCATATTGCAAGAAGGTCACCGTGATCGTGACTCCGAGAAGGGTCGGTGGCAAAAAAAAAAATTGTATTGCAGCTAGGCAGCCGGGCGCAGCCCTGGCGCTTCCCGCCCACGATACGGCTGGGTGGGCGTCCGCGCGACACTCCGCTACGTCTCTACGATACGGCGGGCCGAGCGCCTGACGAGCACGGCGCTGGCGCGCTGGCTGGCCGAAAGTAAGCTGGCGCAGGGCGCCGGATGCTAAGCGCGGCGATGCGTGGCTGAGCGAAGCGGCATCAGAAGCCGCTGGAGCACACGCCGGGCTCGCGACACGGCCGCTCGCCACGCATACGTCGGCGGGATATCGGCCACGACACGCAGCAGTTTGGCGCGCTGCTGCTCGGCGCGCGGAAGGCGCACTGGGCGCGTACCGCTGGGCTAAGCACGCGCCGCATCCGCCACTCTTTGACCGATTTTCAACCGAGCGATATTTTGATTGCCCGCTCAACAGATCTACTCATGAACAATCGTCATCCCCGGTCAAAAATGGTAAGATGGTAATAATAAAAAATCAACAAAATTTGACAAATTTTTCAGGGGAATAGTATTCTTCTAAACAAATAAAATTTTTGAAAATAAAATGCAAACAATATTTTAAACGCTTAAATTGATTGGCGTATACACTGGTTATGGATTAGTGCCCCTGGCCGTGGCGCCTAAAAGATACTGTATTTGGGTTTAATCTACCATTTGAAATGGTGATTGCAGAAGTTGCGTAGGAAATTATATGCATGTGGGGATGCGATAGGAAAAGGGTAGAATGCTAGAAGGTTAGGAATTGTTAATCTTAGGGATTTGAATACCGAAATGAACAAGAGAGCATAGAACCCATTGAAGTAATGAATTGAGTGGTTAAATTTAGCACCACTTAGGAAACAGAACGTCAACATGGTTGTCAAGTCTATCAAGAATTGGCATCCGCAGACACTAGTTGTGACTGAAATGGAAATTAAATGATTTTGCTGCCATTGAACTGTGTAAATGGCTAGTAGAGTACGAGGACATAGAGGACGCCCATCATAGACCGGGTCGTGCACCACCGACAATCACCAAACACAAGATTCATCAACGACTGGAGAGGCCGGGAGGTGTTGCAGAGGTCGCTATCGCACAGCTCGCACAGCAGGAGTGTAGTCAAAAAATCCTAGGGAACAGAGGGTTTTAGGACGTATCATCCTCCGACATTCACAAGGGAAGAGATCCGACGGTGGTAGACCATTGGTCTCACGAGAAAGTGCTGTGAGGGGTCGTGAGATTACCTCCGACGCGACTGCACCAGGGCCAGCCGCGTCTAGCCAGAAAATGAGGCCCAAATAGGGCACTGAAATGGGGAAGCAGGACCTCTTAGAGACCAGAGGAGCCACATGTGAATTCTCCCTAGGGATTAGGCTGAGAATGGGTACGAGAGGTCAAGGTTGCGGGAGCTGGCAGAGACCCTGCACCTTACCCACGTACGTACCGAGACGCGAACGGCGTCGGAGTTCATGTCATCCGGACGGATTTAGCCGATGAAGCCACGCATCTCGCCATTCATCGAGCGCGAGAAGAGTTATCACACACAGATCGCACCGTGGTTATTTGCGCGCGCGCTACGATATTTCGCCCACACGTGCCATGCCAGTGGTCGGCACGCTATTAATGAGCTCTACCAGATATAGATGAGAGATCGCCCGGATCACCACCCCGGAAGAGTGCAAACGTGTGGATGTTTCCGATGAGCTACTGGATCGATCCCATGTGACCAGATCCGCGACAACAAGAGTTGTACGCACTCCGTGAGAACAACCATCGCGGCGACTCCTGTACAGATGGGCAATCGCCGAGTCGCGGAACTCGGCGTACAAATTTGTTTGGCCGGCGCGGATCGCTGTAAATCGCACCACTCACTGGCGATTGATGATTAATTTTACAAAGAGAGATGCAGCCCAATTCAAGATCTTCAAGAATCGTCATCCGATCCGCAACAGGTCATGACACAAATGATCCCAAGACCGCCGCCAGGACGTTACGGCACTCTGAGCCATTGATGTCTTTTGGACTAATGAAGTCACGCATTCATTGGGATCTCATTGATGAGATATCCAACCCTCCCAGAGGTCACTATCTAGTCCTAAAGACGATATTCGATCCCATTCCGCAATGGAGTTTTATTACGGAGTTATCACCAGGATTGTTTATAACCATATATCAACACAAGTTCTAAGAAGCGCAGTTTTAGCTACACCTGAGGGGATTTTGGGATCACGGTGTCAGCAATCAATATGTTATCTTAACTATATAGCGACGAGAGTGCCAGATGTTTCGATATAATTCAACGCCCAATCTCTCAGATGAGCTTCTGACCGGCTCAGTATTACAGAGATCTTAGAATTGGCCAGTTATCCATTCCAAGATCAGACTCACTTATTATTATGATCTCATGGTTGACTCGCTTCCTAATCATGGAGAGAGAGATTTGAGGTGATACTGAAACACCTGACACGCGTTGGCAACGAGGAGACCGCTTCTTCTTAGTTCCAGAGGGCATGACTTCTGTCACACCATTTCAAAGACTGGTGGCTCCAAAGATTGAGCACGAGCACTTTTATCGGCCCAGAGATTGGTGATCCCCAGATCTTAATGCGTCCAGTCCCCACGGAGCCATGAGGATATTATAGTATGGCGATTCTCCCAATAACCTAGTATCAACGGAGAACCCAGCTTCAAACGGTGTTACACACCCCTCACAATAATAAGATAAATGAGGGGCCGGAGTGGACCGCCGGGATCGGTGACGATCAGAAAGCCGCGCCAATGAATGCGGTGAATCTTAGACAGTAGACCTATAAGCCCGATGTCGACAACATGGATGAATTGACAACCCTCGAGTTGTCGCAGAATCGGGACCTTAGCCAAGTTGTCATACCCGACTAACGACATCGATCGGCTTAGAGGTTAAGGCCTTTAGAGAAGCTACATGGGATGTTTTTCCTAAGACGTAGGAGAGCACCTGATAGGGTCGGGATTATGAGTGAGAGATCTCCGGGATTCTCGCTCATGAGAGAGTGGGTGCACGGCACGGGCATCACCACACTCTTGTGGGTGTGGGCTGAGCTCGGCTTTTTAGGACTACGCTCAAAGAAGACCCATAGCTGAATCAGAAACACCAAGAGGCCTCGGGCGTAGCCGAGAAGTTGCGTGGGCTCGAGATGAAAACACAGTGGACATTATCACGCAGATTAGAGTTAAGTGATAGGAGTCAAGAGTGACTCAAGATTTGGATACCCATTGGAAATTGCATTGGGTGTGGCTGTAGCCTACAAGGGACTCGGTACATGGAGGTCATTCATGACATGACTAAGTTGATACCCATTGGATCGTTGAAGTGATCGTGAATCTTGAGAAGGTCACATAATACCAAGCAAGGGTTGTGTAGGGATATACGTTGTGCGGATTATATACATATGAGGACATGTCAGGAGCATGTGTCCTGGGTCATAAGGGTAGAAGAGCAATTGCTCTTAGTGGAATTCGCCTACAACAATAGTTAACAAAGAACATACTTAATGGTACCATAAGGAGGCATTGTATGAGGCCACGTAGATCACGCTATGTCGACCGAGGTGGGAGAGAGCTCCAACATCGGTCCCGATCCGATTAGAGACACTTCGAGAAGGTGAGCTTTGATACAATAGCTGCCTTTCTCACGGCTCGAGCCTGCGTAAGAGCTATGTAGATAAAAGGACGCTTCGACCCTAGAGTTCGAGGTTAGTGGATCGTTTCTCAAGGTGAATCCAAGAGAGGAGGTCGTTCGGCGAGCTGAGCTTTATCGCGAGGTTCATTGGACTTTTCGAGATACTCGAGAGGATAGACACCGTAGCGTACCGGTTGGCGTTATCGCCCAGCATGACAGGTGTCCACGAGGAGTTTCAAGTCTCCATGCTCCGGAATTATGCACCCGCATCCAAATTTCTCATGTGTGGATTGGGGCGACAGCTGGACACTGATGGGACTCGAGGAGGGACCAATGTACATTGTTAAGCCAAGTATCTGGTCTTGCGACGTTAAGACCGTGGAGGCTAGTGAGTGCTATGGCGGCACCGTGGAGTGGAGGACTCATGTGGAGCGAGGACACGATATGGGCCGTTTATCCCTTCTTGTTTAGGGATGAAGGTACGTAGTTTGGTTGTTTAACATTAAATGACTAGTTTGCATGCATAGTACAAGGCACGTTGCATATGCATGTGTGAGTGTGAGAGATTGTCTTTGACTGACGAAATTCCTTTTAAGGAGGAGAATGTAAGACCCGAAATCTAAATTTTTGGAATAAGGGCAAAATCGTAATTTTGATTACAAAATTCCACTACGGTTAAAATCCTAATTAATTCCCTAGATCTCGGATGACAAACGATTGCACCGTTGAATCGCTCGAAATCTAGCTAACACGTGTACTTCGCAATTTGCCGAGACAAGCCGGATTCGACACGTTTTCGAGGCATCGCGTTCTGGGTCCCGCAGTATTTTGATGACGAAAGTCACACAGAACAAGTACTCATGTACCATAAGTGGTATGAGTAGATAAATGATGAAAATGAATGGCCGAGATAGAGCCGAATGTCAAAACTGGAGAAAGAAGTGAATTAATTAAGTAAATGGATTAAATGATAATAAAACAAAATTGCCAACAGTGACTTGTCTTCTCCAACACAAAAGCAAAGGCCAAATCGTGAAATGAAGGAGGAGAAGATGCAGTGGCTGGCAGCAAACGGAAATGGGGGTTTTAGAGTGAGAAGGTCCCCTCTTCAAGATCCTCGAAATTCCGACCGCTGGATTTCGACGAGCAAGAAGGGAAAACGTTTCACGCTGAGCAAAGCACGTGTGGGACTCTAGATTTGCGAAGTTTCGACAAACTCCAAGAGGTAGGATTTTCTCCCTACTTGAGTTTTTACCCCATTTAAGTTTTACTAATGTTTCTATTGAATGAGGCCGTTGCTGATCGTCCCAAAACACGGGACCGACTATTGGAAATATTTTTTTGAAGCTATGGTGCGTACTGCAACTCGTGGGTAGGTCGTTTGATAAATTGAGTGTTGATTTGTGGATTAAATGGTGTTTTGGTATGTATAGGTCGAAAGGTCAGTGGAAACTGGTTCACTAAGTGAACCGATGTTTTGTGATTCGGGGAATAGTAAATCCAGGGTTTCACTATCCCTAATGTTGTTCTCAAAATATAGTTTTTTGTGAAATACTAAGCTGGTCGAAAGGATTTAAATTAAATTATCGCGTATGATCATTAGCCCAAGTGAGCTAATTTGATGTGAATTAATTCTATTTACATGACATGATTGTGTAATTATTGTTTTAGTAAATATATGCATGCTTATATATTTACATGTGACCGACTGGAATTAGCATACATATCTCCATATGCACTGAATTATCCTAGATTATGGAGTTAGTGCATGATGAGTCTAGAGGAAAATGGTTCGGAGTTGTCTAAAAGCGTTAAATTATCTGAGGGTAGTCCAAACTAAATAATATATCAACCGTCTGAGCGGCCCGCTTGATATTTATTCATCTGAGGGTTGTCCATTAAATGAAATAATATATATATCAATCGCCTGAGCTACCCAATTGATATATATATTCATCTGAGGGTTGCCCACTAATAATTAATAATTCTCATACGAGGCTTAGCGAGTATGAGAGAGTCGGTGAGGGCTCTGATCCGGAAGCTGGTCATGTAGACATTCAAGTAGGGATCATGCATTTGCTTGAATGTTTGTTTAAAATTGGAACATCAGACCGCACTTAGGTGGTGAGTAGCCCACTTAGACGATTCTCCTTATCGAGCTTTAGCTCACCCCGTCGTGGGATCCTTTCACAGTACAGGAGCGACGAGGAGAAGGCTCATCCTAGAGACCGTGGATTGGAAGAAAAAAGCCTGATTGTGGTTTGGGCTTGGACGAGCATTCACATGTCTTAGAATTTTCCCTAATTTTAATATATGTCGCATAAGAGTGTCCACCCAACTCAGAATCTATCAGATATAGTTGAATTCATAGTTAGTATGTATTATGAGTATCGCTAGGCCCAAGTGGCCGTAGATACTTCATGTGTGATTTGATCTCTTGGATATATTGAATATATTGGGATTGCTTTTGGGACAAAGCTCATGCGTATTTGAACTGGGTAGAGCTCCCCCGCATAAAGGAGACTCATCTCGATTTTCTGGAAGTGGCGTCTAAAACCCGATCTCCACTTGTATGCCGCGGTTGACGTGGTAGTCAACGGACCCCGGGTTTTCGGGCCACAACCCTACACCTAAAAGGGTCGGTTCCATAAAGGTGAGCCACCCGCAGAGAATACCTCCTATAAGGGCTACTCCCCATCTAAGTGCACATGCAATGTTCACTCAACATTTCACATTCAAATTCCAACAAGAACCTGTCAATTCTATATGGAATCCTCCACATGCCATGCCATGAAATGAGATGTGACTCATCATGCACCACGCCCGAGTCATCACCGACTCCCTCACACAATGCCTAAGCCCATGTGTGATAAACCATCATTCTGGATGACATCCAATGATCATTTTCAAAACAAAGTTCATTTGTTTATAAACCAAAAGCTTTTTAAATGATACATCACCGTGATCATTTTATATTCAAAACAATGAGCCTTTTTGTGGGTAGCGGATTTTTGTGTCCCACCGCAGGCTCCGCAAACCCAAACACTTTTACGGTCTTTCACCGTTGGGGATTATGTCTTACCATAATTGATAGGTCTTTCACCTGAGAGGGGATCTATCCCTTCTCGCTGATACTCGGCATATATTTTCTTTACCATTTTAATCAACTGTGCGACTCTGTTGGACGTTGCCCCATTTAACCGAGCCCACCCAATCATACACCAAACGCAGTGTCGATTTACCAACCAAGCACTCACACCCACTTAATGCGATGTCCCATGCATATGCAATGCAAGATGCCATTGCATGTTATATCATGTCACATGCATAATGAACAACACAATCCACACCACTTACCAGTGCCATGGAAAATCACATCACCTATATATGACTTCCATACATCATTCCATTCATGTCAATATATCATACAAGCATATATCAACATTCACATTCAACATGTCATTCTATGATCAAGCAGACACAAACAAGCAAGCCATGTAATGGCCATTGCACATACCAATTCATCACACATCAATATGTTGGAGTACTCGTATTGACATCCCAAAAGGTCACTACATTGTCAAGTAGTGGCAAACTCACAATCAAGCCATATCATGGCTGTTTGCATAAATAAACTCATCACATGTCAACATATTAGAACACACATATCAACATCAAAGCATGTCACTCTTAGTCAAGCAATGACACATTCAAACAAGTCACACAATGGCCCCCGACACAACAATCACAAACTGTGCCACAAAATCGACCCCAAAAAAGCCACAACCACAGGCCTCGAACAATCGCGGCTCACCCAAAGGTAGCCTACCTTCACCTAGGTGAAGTGGTTCACCTAGGCAAGCAACAGCCTCACCTAGGTGGACCAGAAGGTCCCATTTTTCTGTCCTCAGGTTCACCTAAGCATACATGCCCAGGCCCAAGAGGACCCTTTCCCATTGGCGAACCATCCCTTTGCCTAGGCGAAGAACCAATCTTCCTTGAGGATATTCACACAAACAAGACCTTAAATGAAAAACCCTATTTCCCTGGCCCAAAGATGGAAAGTAAGCCAAAGTAGGAAGAATCCCTTACCTCTAGGAGCGTTATACATGGGTAGGAAGCCTCCTAAACCCAAAAACTCGATTCTCGGGGAATCTCCTCTTGGATCTTCAACGAATCCTTCGTACCCACGCGCACTCTCTGCCGAGGATGAGATGAACTTCCGTTCTTAGCCCGACGAAAACCGAACAACGAAACTTTGTAGATCTTAGGAGGAAGCCTTGGCTCTCCTCTTTATCTTCTCTCTTCTCTCACGCGTAGACATCAGAAAATGAGCCCTTTTCTGCCCTAATTCCTCTTTTCTCCCAACTTAAGTTTAAGTTGGATGTGTGGCTCACGTCATGCCACGTGTCCACCCTCATTCGAGTCCGATTTTGGCCCAAAGCGATTTATTTCGTCCCCGTTCAAGTTCAAATAATATTCCATGAACTTAACTCAAGTAATTTCTCAACTTCTAAGATTTTTGTAAAGAATCTCGTCCCTGGGAGTCAATAGACACCCATCACCTTGAAAAACATGAAAATTCGATTGTCTTGAAATTCGACGAAATTCATCACAGGTGGCCCAGATTTCATGGGGCAGATCAAGCGGTGAAGTCCGTTTTATCATCGAGGTTGAGAAAATTTCTAGGTTTTCAACCTATACTATTCTTACAATTTACTGTTTTGCCCTTTTTTCATAAAAATTCAATTTTTCTCAGGATTTACATTTTTACCTTATGTTTTAATTAGTTTTTAGTAGTTTTTGTGTTAAATAAGTGCCCTAGTGCTCTAAATGTTTATCTTTGTGATTAAGATGATATTTTGTGAATTTATAGTAAAATGGCGAAAAATGAGAAAAACCGACAATTACCCACACAAAATAAGTACTGACCAACGTATTAAATTTTTTAGTTTAAAGATGAGCTTAAATGGCATAAGGCTTTATATGGATGGATTCTACACTTCAAGAGTTTTGGAACGATATCAAGAACACCAAATATGGAGTCTGAACAAAGAAGTTATGCAAGTTGCAATCCATTAAGTTGTTCTCCGCGGCAAAGGTACTCCTCGCCTCAGCGAACAAGAAGAGCACCAAACGAAGATGCTACGGATTTTCCGCGGTGAACCACCCCTTCGCCACAGCGAAGGAATTTTGATGAACAATGTAGGCATGGGTTCCTGCGGCCAGACAACCACTTCAGCGTGACGGAAATTTGGAGTCTCGAGTTTATCGACTTTTAGCCTATCAATGACCCATGCCCCAAGACTATAAATAGGGGTTTTCAAGACAATACTAGGGTTCGCACTTTGGATGGTTCTGATCTAGAGAGAAGAGGGAGACGGACATAGAGATCGACATCTACCTTTGGAAGAACCGTGAATCGAAGGAAGAAGACTGAGAATCCACCAATCTTTTAACATTAGAGTTCTTCTACCCTTACTTTCATGTTTTCTCCAAAATTTATGATGTACATGATTTTCATTATGTTCTAAACTTACAATATAGGGTTTGATGTATTTTAAACATGAAACTTATATTTAATTACTACGGTTTCTTATTCTATTGCTTCATGCGATTATGCCTCTTTTGATTCATCCTTGATTTTGTTTACACGTTATATGGCCAATATTAATGTGGTGGGTGGTTCTCTACGAGATTTGAGAAGGAAGTAGAGAATTAGACATAGGTGAATAAACATAATTAGCTAGGTGGTGTAGAAATCATCAGTAATTGGGGGCGTGTGAGGTTCTTGGGACCTAAAACATCTCTAGTACTTGGGGTTGAGATAAGAAGCAAAAGACCTAGTATTAGTTGGTAATTTATCTGACCTCGAGAGAGGTTGATAATTAAATTAGTCAAGAATCGTCTGGGAGAACTTTCCCAAGAAACAATAGTATAGGAGTCTAATTCAAATATAAGTGGATTGTTCAATTTCACCAAAAACCCTAGAACTTCATTATCTCGTGAGACCCTTAACTTGTGTGATCAAATTTCTAGTTTTACAATTAATTATTTTAATTTAGATTATGCTCAAATCATCACAATTGTCCGTTTTGATATTAGAGAGGTAGGCGAATTTCGGTACTTAGCATCCCGTTTCTCCTTATGGATCGATCTTTATATGTTCAGTACATATATTAATTGACAAGGTAATACTTGCGCCAATAAGCCCTTTTTATAGACTCTTTACACATATTCTTAATACAAAACATAAATATGCCTATCAAAAGGGAACAAGAGGACTCCCCTAGTGATCTTAGTAATCATTGTGAGGTGGTGGTGTTACTATAGATAGGAGAGGAGCTGAGCTAGCTACCTCTTAATTATATCTTGATTAGTGAAGATGGTTTTGTTTTGTGCTTTGATTTCATCCACATTGTTATTTTGTGCACCAAATAGGTGAAGAACAACAGTGTTTTTTTAGCATCATGTAATTCCCAAGCTTATGGTGTATGCGTGATACTCAAATTTTTGGAGAAATCTTGTAAAACTTAGTGCAAAGAGAAGAATTTCCCCAAAGATTAAATATGATAAATAAAAACTAAATCAAAATGAAATTAATATAAACTACTTCTAAGTACAGAAAAGTAAATTTTTGGTGGGCTAGTTAGTCTCAAAATATACTAAGCCTTAGATGGTCAAGCTATTGGTACTCAATCGAGGTCAGATATAGTGATTTCCTCATAGTCAAATTTGAGTGGATAACTCTCTTTGACTTCATCCTTGCACCTCATACGGTCCTCCTCCACAATGATATTAAGTATGTAAATGTCTCCTAGTTCATTCTCAATATGATTCATTTATGCTACGGGACCAATCTTTTCCAAGTCAAAAATAGTCCATCCCATAGCCCCTTTATGCTTCCTTAGAACATCTAGTACCTTTTGCTCTTCCTGATCAGATAGGTAGGAAGGTATCACTATTGGCTAAGTCTTATCATCTCTATAGAATGCATATTTTAGCTCTCTTGGCAAAGGCTCCAAATTTATCTTAGGAGGGTCACTTGGTTTCTCTAAGGGTATTTCAATTATGTTCATCTCCTTTAGCTCCTCATCTTTAATTGTCATTACCTAATTCTCTAACTCCATGGGTGTATCTACCTTAGCCTCTTCATCATAAGTTGTTTTCTCCTCATTTACCTTAGAATTTTCAGCATCTAGTCTCTCTTGCAATGAAGGAGGAGTGGGTTGGTTGGTTTGCTCATCATTCTCTAATGTCAACATTGATTTCTCTTCAAGCATATTGGGTAAATCTCTATCTTATACCTCTACTTTATATATGGTTGTGGAATTTTTGTGAGGTTGAGATGGAAACTTACCTTCTTCATGTATAGTGTGAAACTGTAGTAAGTTTTAGAGAGAGTGTTGGAGTATAATGCAGCTCGCACTAGGTCTTCATGTATCTCCTCCCCATAGTCCAACCCATGGTATTGCTCTTGACTCTGCATCCAAGAAGGCTTAGAGCAATAATTCCAACTATAAGTCGATGGTTTTCCATACATTGTGTTGCTATAAGGCTTATGTTGATTTGCTTAGCTCATGAATTCGTCTCTCATGGCTTATAGTGAAGGGCAACCGGCAACCTAATGCTCATATGATTGGCAAATATAGCAAGGAGTGGGCTACATCATGGTTTGTAGTGAAGGGCACTCTTCAACAAGATGTGTGATGGAATAGCAATTAGAACATGAGGTGGTTTTCCACTTGTCTTCATTAGTAAGTTTCCTTACTCTCAGTATATTTGGATCTACTCATGAAGTGTGTCATCTCATAGTCTTCTTGCATGTAATGCATATCTTCTGGAGCATTAAAGTGGGGTTTAGTTATGTCCATATCTCGAAAATAATGTTCTTCCCACCTTCTCATATATTTGTCAATGTAATTGAAGTAAGTCATGGTTTCCAAGATAGTAATCCTACAAGAAAAATAAGACTAAAGCAAAAACACTAGAAAAAATATTAATAAGGTTAGTCCCAAAAGGGAAATAAAATAAAAATTAAGCAAAAAATTAAGAAAAATATAAAGCAATTAAAGAAAGAACCTGATAATTTAGATTACTCAAAAAGAAGGCCACATCCTCGGCAACGACGCCATTGTGGTCCTTGTCGTATCAAGTGGTTAGATGGGAGGAGAAGAAAACAAATTTATTAAACCAAAACCAACCTCGGGTAGCCTATAGCTACTTTAGGTATAGTGGCTCTAGGGTCGTCCATTGGGATGGATTTTCCTCTCTTAGTTTTGGAATCCTAGGTTCCTAATTACTAGAACTAATTGCTTTATGAAAACTGAAATTAAAAGAGAATTTAAAACACTAGTTTTTTAGTGGTTTGGAAAAATGATGTTTGCTGAATTTAAACTACTAAAACATAATTCAAGTTGTTCTTTGTTATCGCAACACATGACTTTATGTCATTACATACCAATGGCTACTCCTCAGGTTGATCCTTCAGTTGTCACAACAAGCATATGGTTGTCGCGATATGTTAGTGACTTGTGCTCTCCTAAGTTTCCTTGCTTGTTGAGACAAGCATCTCTATGTCGCGATAAGAGCTGTGTTATCAGCAACTTGCCCTAATTTGCTCATTTCTTGCTCAATTTTCTTACTTTTCAATATCTTTCTGCCAAAACACCTTGAGTTTAGAATTTAGCATAACCTTTTCATGATCATGTGTGAATCTAGCATCAAAGCTCATAAAATTCATGAAAAAACATGCTTAAGTGCTAATGAGATTCCCCAACACATGTCTGACACCACGGCTGTTATTAATCTGTGACATCTTTACACATGTTGTCTATCCTCTTTCTCCATCTGCCATTGGTTTTATCATCTTGCTTCCATTGAAGTGAGAGTTCTTATAGGTGCAAGACATACCCATGAGACTCCTACATTAGCTTACTAGGTTAAGCATCCGAGGGGCTTACACATACCTTGTAGAATTGATGAATTTGGCCTTCAAGAGTTTTTTAATTTCTTCTTTCACCTTCAACTTTACTTCCTTTGACATCATTCTAGGTGGTTGTTGGAATTGGTGGAACTTAGGCCTGATGGGAAGACAATGTTCTAGAAGAGTCCTATCCAGTCCTGACATTTCATCATAACTCCAAGCAAAGCAGTCCTTGAATTCCTGCAATAGTGACATGATTTGTTCCTTTAAGTTAGAGGGTAGTAGAGAACTAATGTAAGTAGTCTTTGGCTCTTCCATAGTGCCGATGTTGACTTCTTCCATAGGATCATGTATTTGAGGCTTATTATCTTACCATCACCCAGGGCGCTGTTCGAATCATCAATCCTAAGCATTTCTTCCTCATCTTCACCTAATTCTTCTTCATAAATTACTTTACCTCCACAAAGGCCTTGGAGCTGCTCTTCTACAAAATTTTCAATAATTTTCTGCTTTTGCATTTTGAATGTCGCGGCTATAGCAGCTGCATTCTCTACATGAGAATAATTAGTCATCAATCTTCTCAATTATCGACCCATTAATCGACCTAAAGGCATGATAGTAGTAATCTTTAGAAGTTTGGTAGCTTGGTCTTAGATTTCACCAGCATATGTTGATTTCATGTATATTTTCCTTGGAGCCTCATCCTTCTTTTTGCCTTTAAATTTTATTGGACCAAACTCTTGATCGTAGTAACTAGCCTCGACAAAACACAGTTGCAATAGTTGTTTGTCTGCCCGTATTACTATTCTATATCACCTTTCCAAAAAAACAAAAACTGGTGAATGGAGGACATCACACACCAATTGGCATGAATCCAGTCTCTACCTAGAAAAGCATTGTAATTAGCAGTAGAATTAATCACAAAGAAAGCTGATAAGAAGGTCTTACTACCATAGTTATGTCAATAAGGAGTATGGCTAGAGTATTTGAGATTTCTTTAGCGAAAGCTGATACAAACACTTTTGTTTCAATTAGGTCACCAATGCCTCTTCCTAATACTCTCAACATTCTTAGCAACATCACATTAACTATTGATCCATTATCAACCAACACCTTAGATCTTGGTTTGTCGTTAAAGTGTTCTCTCACATAGAGAGCCCTTATGTGCCTTGTCATTTCCATAGTAGGTTTTTTAAGTATCACCTTTTGGGTCATGTTTCCTTCGAGGAGAGTCGGTAGTGATTAGAGTTGAATTTGAGCTGACTCATTTGGGCCAACCAGTCCAGCACGAAATTAGGTTCGAAATTTGGGCTCTAATTATATGGCCTTAAGACCGGGTGGGGTGGCCTAACCACTGTGCTCGGTCAGCATCAACTGGATGGGTGGCTGATTTTTGAACTGACGCTGGGTTTTTGAAGCAAAATAAATATAAAAAACTTTCTGCTTTACTTATCGAAGATTCACCATTCCAAACCCTAACTTCCTTTTGGTATTTACAAACTCCCGAGCTCTTCTCCTTCTCACTTCTTGCCGTAGTCGTAGGCCTCCAGCTCCTTGACTACAATCCTCCAAGCATTTTCCTGTCTTCTCCTTCATCTGATTAGTGATCCTTTTCCTCTATAGTTGTTTTCCTCATAGTTGTTTTCTAGGTAAAAAAATCATCACTTTTGCTTCAAATTCTTTTTTCTCCTTTGATCTTTTTTTTTTGTGAAACATAAATCTTAATCTTATAAGTTATAGTGCTTTCATTTCATTTTCTGATGCTGAAAATGGGTAGCTCACAAAGCTTGATCGAGTTCATCTTCAAGGATGATTTGAATTTTCCAAAAGTTAAAGGGGTTTCTTTTTTCAACGAGAGTTGGATTTAGGAGCTTGTGCGTACTTTTATGGAAAGTTTTGCGTGGATGATAGAAATGAGGACAATTGCTTGATTTTCTCGAGGAAGCCGGGATGTCGAGTTCAAAAACACAATACGAGCTGATTGCAATTTTGGGTTTGGGGACATCTTGAGCTCTTTTGGATTCCTTAAGGTGGGGTTACAAGAGAATCTTTAGGTAGTGAATGAATTTTATCTCTGTAATTTGGTTGGCATAGTAGTGTGAAATTTTAGGGAGTGCACATCCCTACAGTTGTAAGAAGAACACTACACCATGTTTTTGTGTTCATTATCCGTTTGAGTTGCCCCAGTAGAGAGGGTAAAAAAAGAAGATAAAATAACAGTTTCCCCACCCTAGCATGGCCATGGGAAAATGCATTAAGGTTTATGGTATGAGGAGCTTATCTATATTATGAAAAACAGGCATATATTGGATTATCTAATGTGAACCGAGTGATTCAATTGGAGTTGTTATTTACATAATGGAATTTTTTTTTGCTGCATGTATAAACCTTTTATGACAAGCATAATACTATTAATAACAGTTGAAAATTGAAATTTTTTTTATTGCCTTCCATTTATGAAATGATTGTTGGGAATCCTTGCCATTTGATCTAAATTTGAGTTTGAATTGAACCTTTAATCCATTTCAATTGTGGTGTTGCTAGTCGGGTTGATGTTTAGTCTCTAGTTTTTCTGTTATTTTTGATGAGTTTGTTCATTACAAATGGCCCTAGGTTTATGCAGTCAATTGTATTCATTTACTCAAATTATATATTCATAGGTTAATAGAAATTTGAATCCTAATTATTGGGGATCTTGGTGATGAATTTCCAAATGTTTGAAAATACTCCACGATACTAAAGTCTGCTAGTATAAATGCTAAAAGTTGGATTGTGGTACTAGTGATAGGACTAAGCCTGTTGGTGCTAGTGGTAAAAGAATTTCTAGTGATGTTGCGAAAGAAGTTGTTGCTAAGAAAGTTCAGGGTAATACTTCTAAGGTGTAGAATCATTATGGAAAGATTGGTTTAGTAGATGGTGTGAAAAAATGTAAATGCAAGGGTTATGGGAGGCTTTATACTTGTAATTCAAATAATGGAACTACCCATTTAAGATGTCATGTCCAAAAGTGTCATTTGATTCCTAAATACAATGATGTGGATGCCATGTTGGTTGACCATTCTAGGATGTTAAGGTCTCGAAAACTTAATCATAAGGCTTATTAGAATGCACTCTACAAATGTATTATAATGCATGATCTTCCATTTAGCTATCTTGGTATGAGTTTGGGTAGTGAATAGAGTTTTGAATCCTGATTTCAAACCTATTAGTAGAAACACTGCTAAGGCTAATTGTTAGAATATCTTCTTGAGTGAAAAGACAAAGCTAAAGAGCATATTAGCTAATATTCTCGGTAGGATTTGTTTAACTTCTTATGTATGGACTGTTGTAACTACTCAAGGCTATATGAGTGTGACTGCTCATTATGTTGATAAGTGGAAGTTAAATAGTAAATTACTTGCATTTTGTGAGTTAGAGAGTCAACATACATGGATTGAATTATCTGGAAAGGTATTTGGGCGCAAAGATTGGGGAATAAATGGGAAAATATTTTCAGTGACTTTGGATAATGCCTCTTCCTAATGATAGCATCTGAAATATTTTTGAAGAGAGCAATTTGCAAAATGGCTTGTTATGTGGCGTTGATTTTTTTCATGTTAAATGTTATGCACATATCTTGAATCTCATAGTTCAAGAAGGTTTGAAAGTGGATAAAGAGACTTTATATAAAATAAGAGAAAGTGTTAAATATGTGAAGGCTTAAGAGGGGAGGTTAAGACAATTTCATAAATGTGTTGAAGAAGTGCATTTAGATGATATTGGTAGTTTCTTAAGGTTGGATGTGTCAACTAGATGGAATGCTACTTACATGATGCTTGAAAGTGCTATCAAGTATTGTCGTGCTTTCAATAGTTTGACTTTTAATGATAGAAGTTATACGCTTTGTCCATCCAATGAAGAGTGGGAAAGAGCGGAGAAGATGTGTGCTTTCTTAGCCCCATTCTATCATATTACTAACTTGATATCTAGATCATCTTACCCCACCTCTAACTTGATATTTGGATCATCTTATCCCACCTCCAATTTGTATTTCCTGCAAGTTTATAGTATAGAAAAGAAATTGAATGAAAACTTGTATAGTGAAGATGGTGTGATCAAAGATATGGCAGCAAGGATGAAGGTAAAATTTGATAAGTATTGGAGCGAGTATTATGTCACTCTTGCACTTGGATGTGTTCTTGATCCTCGTTCTAAGTTGAACTTTTTAAGCTTTTGGTATAAGAGACTTTATCCATATGACCATCAAGAAAGTAAATAGAATTATGAATGAGTAAGGTGTATAAACTATTTACTTAATATCTGAAAGTATTAAAATTTCTTGTCAAACTCAGTGCTTCATTCTAATTCAACTCATCATCAATGACCATGGGTGCTCATTCACAACAATGTCCTCGATGACAATGAACAAGCTCAACATCATCAATGACATCTATACTTGATGTAAGTTTGATTATTATAATTTTTATTCATTATTTTTTCTTGTTATTCTTTTTTCAAGTATCTAGTATAGTGATGAATTTATTTGTGTTGGTTGCTTGTATTATTTTAGGAGTATCATATGGAAATGAGTCAAATGCCTTCAAATGATGTCCAGTCTCAACTTGATATATACTTGAATGAAGGATGTTATGTTGGAAATGGCTTCGATGTGCTAGAATATTAGAAGTTACATAAACATTAATTCCCTGAACTTGCAATTATGGCTGGTGACATTTTAAGCATTCAATCATATGATGGCTTTGAATTTTCATTTAGTATTGACAGTCATTATATTGCTGTCTCGAAATTCTTTTGCTCTAAAATTGTGCAAGCCCTCATTTGTGTAATTGGGCATGATTTTAAGGGTGGGCCTTTTGGTCAAAGTGCGCTTCCTCCTGAACTTTTTTATTACTTACAACAATAAGCATTTTTGTTTTATGAATTGCAGATGTGCGGGAAGTAGAGGATATTCAATTATTTAAGGAAGATTCAAATATTGTTGTTGATGACGATCTTATCTCCACTGAGAATGATTTTTAGAATATAATTTAATGATTATTCTGATAGGAGTATGTTGTTTATGTAATTCAATTTGGTTTTGAAATTTTTATGTTATTTGATGTTATTAGTTGGGTGTAAAAATGACGGGGTTGCCAGTACTTTTACCTTTAAAACAACAACTCCAACAAATTCTGCATTTCCGTTGTTGCATTTTACCCATTTTAGTTAGGTTTTGGATTATTCAATGGTGATTGGTGAAGTTTTAAGTTATACATTCTATATTTACGGTTTTTGATGATTAACAATTTTCAAGGGTTGTAATATTCAAGTAGTTAGTATTTGGGGAAGTATGGAAAAATTCATGTACATTTAGTTTCATGTTCGAGAGATTTTTGTTTATTATTTGTTTGAGCATTGTTGCATTCACATATTCCCGTTTTTGGTACATAACCATTTTGAAGGCATTTTCATGCCCTTTTATTGCCATTTTCTTGATTTGGAAAAATTTTAAATGGAAATTTAAATTTGTTTTCATTAACTAATAGTAGGGCAAACATATGATGTGGACATATGGAGCAAAAAAAAAATAGAAATACAAGGCAATGGGGCATTATTTGCAAGAGAGAAATCATCATAACTGAAATGAAACAAATAATAGAGAGAGAAAGTAATTTATTAAATAAAATAATTTCACATTTTTTTTCACATAGGGCTAGGCGGCCCGTTGGCCTGCTATCCTGATATAGGGTCGGATTGGGCCAGCAAAATAGCATCCAGTTTAAATCAGGCTCGACCCGGTCTGGTCGACCCGATTATTCCCTTGTCCCGATGTGGGCCCGCCCGCCCGACTTGCTAGCACTAATGGTAATTACCCTCTGACTATGTTTTCCATCTATTAGAAATTGCTCTTTTTTCACTTCTACTAGGCTTTCTTCCATCTCCTTTGACTTGAAGAAATATGGCAAAGTTAGAGAAATTGTAGAACAATTCAAAGAAACAGGGATTGTACCTATTAGAATCGTTCACAAATCCATTTCTTTAGCCCTTTCTTCAATAGATCCGCAGCTAGACTCATCATCCTCTATAGCTTTTCTTCCAAATTTAGTATTCTTAGGAGTCGACATCACCACTTTTTTCAGATTATCTACTTCTTTTGGCTTTCCTTGTAGCATTTCTTCAAGTAATTGCCTTTCTTCATAGCTCTTCATCTCTGCATCCTTCTTTTTTGGGTTCTAGTGAGCTTTTGAGGAAATTTTTTATGTTTCACCACATGTCATTCTTGTCCATATGAGACAAGAGTAAGGATTACAAACCTTGGAGGCATTTTCCTCCATGAAGGATCATTAATGCCTTTTTTCCTCGGAGAAGCATGTCTTTCTTTTGGAAAAAACATCATTTCCTTATGAGAATTTCTTCTTCTTGATTTCCTATTTTGAATCTTCAAATGAATGATATGTATACCTTCCATTCTTTTTCCTTTCTCTAGTTGCAGACACTCTTCTTCTTATAGCCAAATCATCCATATAGACCAAATATTGCTTAGGAATTCATACCTTTCTTATCTTGACACTTGGTGAAAATCTCTCAACCTTCTTTACATTTATCAATGCCCTCAAATCAATAGCAGCTATGTTGATTGAAGCTACTAGTGGAAATGGATCCTCATCAATCACCATGACTTCTTTTTTCTCAAGGAACTTTAGTATTCCTTTTGATCCTATCTTGGATAATATTCCAAAAACTTCAATAAGAATTATTGCTATGATTCTAGGAGTTGTGATACTTATAGTATACTTTTCCCCTAATCTCCTCTTTTTTAAGGAGTTGGTGATTTTGGGGAAATGTGATGAATCTCTTCTTCAATAGGAAATCAAAGATTTCCTCAATCTTTGCCACATCAAATCTATATTGAACTTGTGTATTAGATGCCTGTGACTTCTTCCATAAATCATATGTTTTCTTCAATAGTATGGCAAGTGAATGAACCTGTACTTAGGAGATTTGCTACTACGAACACTTTAGAATTCACCTCCTAGCAATAAGTTCCCATGGAGGTCTTTCTCTGTTGATTTTCTTCTTTAAGTAACTCTTCATATTTTGTTACCTTAGCAGCAAGTTCATAGAAGTCTCTGAACTCCATACCTTGAAATTTCTTCCTCAACTCTATAACAAGTCCCTTTTGGGCCATCTTCACGTACTCTGTTTCTAAGAGGTGAATTTTGCATCTATTCCTCATTCTTTTGAAACGAATCCACTAGTTTTCCACCCCCTTTGGGTTTCCCTTGATAGTTATGCTCTGCAAATCTCAGGTTCACCTTTGAAGGATTGTGTGTGAAATTGTCTCTCCATTTCCTACCAACTCATAATAGAATTTCTTGGCAATGTTGCATACCAAATAAAAGTAGCTCCTGTTAATGAGTTAAGGAAACAACTTAAGTTTGAAATAGGGCAAATTCTAATAGTTGGCCAATTCTCCACACTACACTGTGAACCAAGCCACATGCTCCAAAGTGGATTGTCCATCTTCTCCAGAGAATAAAGATAATTCAAGAATTATATACCCCCTTGGGTAAGGATATTCTCTGCCTATTGCCTATGGGTATGACTTGTAAAATTATGTGCGACCAATTTGTCTAAGGCCTGGCTCATATAGCTCTTGTACCACCTCCCTTATTGCCTCCAAGTCCAATGGTGGAGGTGGTTGCATAAAAGGCTAGGGAATTTGCTGGTCTCTATTAGTACTTACCCCTAAGGGTGGTTGAATAGTACCCTCCATGCCTCCGATAAAAGGAAGTGGTTCATTGTAGGCTCTAGGTTGTGTAATCTTTGGTGTTAGTGATAAGTCCTAAACTCATCTATTTTTAGTTTATTTTTCTTGCATTTTTTTAGAGGTTTATGATTCATTTTAATGCGAATTATGGAATAATCAACAACTTAGTGTTTTGCAGGTTTTGAATGCAAAAGAAGCAAATCCAAAAAGAAAAGAAGAGAAAAATTTTACTAAGGTAGAAATGTCGTGACATAATCTCAGAATGTCACAACATAATCCCAAAATGTCGCAACAGAAGCTCAAGGCAACCAGCAGGCCAGTGTAGCAACAAACAGTTTCTGTCACAACAAAGGCAAGGCTAGACTCAAAATTGAAGTTTAAAGATTATCGCGACATCATATGAGAAGGAATGAATGATAAATGTTACAACAAAGAAAATTTTGTCGCAACATAATGAAGATCAGAAGATAGACTTATGTTGCGACAATGGATTGTTATGTTGCGACATTGTCTAAGAAATTCCTGAAGAAGAATGCCGCGACAATCCCTTGTTCTGTCGTGACATTGATCAAAGCAAATGGCAGTACAGTTATGTCACGATATCGCGACATAAAATTTCAGAATTAAGACACAAGTTAAGACAAACTTTGTTGCGACAAAGGTTTTTATGTTGTAACAAACATTTCAGAGAATGACAAGATCAAGGCAAGAAGGCTATGTAGCGGCCGAGTTTTATGTCGCGGCAGGAGAACACATCCACGGCAGCCACGACAAAATGCGAGGAAACTGCAGCCGTGACATAGAATTTTATTGTCACGACAAAGATTGAGAAAAAATACATAAATAATGTAAGACCCGAGAAATTCCAATTTATGGAAAAAGGGCAAAATCGTAATTTCGATTACGAAATTGTAATTTAGTTAAAAATCTGGAGATTTATTCTCTATATCTCGGATAATGACAGTTTATTAAGGAGCGTGAAATGCATTGCTTGCGTAAAATTTCATTGAATTCCGAGACAGTCGGAATTTACACGTTTTTCGAGGCATCGCGGTTGGTCTTCAAGTAAAACGAATTTGATGAGACGAGAAGTCACATATAACAAGTACTCGCTGTGCCATAAGTGGCATGAGTAGAAAAATGATGAAAATGGATGGCGAGATCGTCTTAGGAATGTCAAAGCGAAAGAAGGACATAAATGTCATTTTGGGGTGTTTTAAGTTAGAAAATGTGAAAAGAGGAATAGTGTCATCATCTTGGCGGAAAAGCGTGGGAAGAGGGGAGTCTTTACAGCAGGCTTGGATCTCATTTTTTTAGAGAGGGTGTCTTCAACTCTCTCTGGGTTTTGAAACGATCCGACCGTGGGCGGAGTCTTCGGAGACTGACAAGGAAAGGCACGCTCACGCGGAGGAGGGGGACCGTAGATGCTAGAGTTAGGGGTTTCAACGAGCTCCGAGGAGGTGAGGATTCTCTCCCTACTTGGGTTTTATTCTTTGTTTAAGAGCTATGTTGATGCTTGAGTTGGTTGAGCGTGAGGCGGTTGATCGATCCCAAAACTTGGGAATGGGTGTTGGATTTATGGAACCCAATTCTGATCCGTGGCCCACTCACGGACTGATATTTGGAATTCAACTAATGGTATGATTCATGCCATGGATTGTATTGTGATATGTACTATGAGGCGAAATGGCCGTGAAATCCCGGAGTTCACAAAGTGAGCGAATGGTTGTGTTTAGTAGGAGCGTTAACCGGGGTTTCTTGTTCTGAAGCGATGATCCTGAATTTTTGTGAAAATATGTGTTTGGTTGAGTGATTGAGTGGAATTGCTCTTGTTTGATCGTGCTTAGTGAGCTAATTTTTGGAGTGTGGAAATGTGAAATTACATAACATGATTGTGTGATTTAAATTAGGATCATGCATTTGCTTGAATGAGTGTTTATTTTGGAGCATTGCATATGCATTTAGGTGGAGAGTAACCCACTTAGGGTGATTCCACTACTGAGCATTAGCTCACCCTGTCGAGGGAACATATTTTCGGTATGGAGCGCACGGGGCATTTCGTCTAGAATTTGAGTTTAGAAGAAAGTCGGATTGTGGCTTTGGTTTTGTAATGTATACATGTATTAGAATATTAGAATTTGAATATATGTTGTGTAAAAGAGAATTGATTAACTCTTTTGAAACTATTGGATATAGTTGTTATATTATGATGAGTATTGTTATTGGGCCCAAGTGGCCGTTTTACTCATGTATTTGGATTTCATGATGTTGGGACAGGTGATGTATACAGGTGGAAGCTAAAATCCTGAAGGAGCTCTGCCGATATTATGGTTGTCGAGGACATCCACAGTATTCCGGGTTGTGGTGGTCAGCGGGCCACGGAGTTTAGGCGTCACAAATAGTCGCGACCAATTTATGTTGCGACGTAATGAAGAGCTAAAAGAAAGAGATATTTATTTGCGACAATTGGAAGAATTTATATCTGGCCAAAAAATTTATGTTCGCGGCATGTAGAAGAGCTAAAGAAAGAGATATTTGTCGCAACAATCGGAAGAGATGTTGCGACATTAATTAAGAGAAAGCACCTAAAGAAATTACGGGATAATAAAACATTCGAAGGTATCGCGACAGTTATAGCGAGAGTTAATTTATGTTGCGACATTCCAAACTTATGTCGCAAAATAAGACAAAGCTGAAGGCTGAGAAACTCTATGGCGACATAGAAATTTTAAGTCGCAACACAATCAAGAGCAACAAGAAGGAAACTTTGTCGTGACACAATAAAGAGCAACAAGAAGGAAACTTTGTCGCGACAAAGCTTTTTTATGTCGTGACATATCATTGATGTTAAAGCGCGAGAGCCTTCAAGAAATGTCACGTAAGCTTTTATGTCGCGACAAATCCACAAGGTACTAAATTGGTAGGCTGTGCGACATTTTCAAACTATGTCGCGACATAACACTGCAAGCCACGACAAAAAGCTGGAGGACAAACAAAACAATGTCACGACATAATTTTCTATGTCGAAACAAAGACGCCACTTGGGCCAGTTTTTGGGGATCCACAATTTCAGCCTCAAAGTGCGGCCCATCATTTGAAAATCTATAAATAGAAGCACATAGGGCATTGTGCGCAATTTTCCGCCAAAACCAGGAACATCTGGGTAACTGGAGTCTCCTTTGTATATTATTTTTCTTTTTGTTTTTCTTTATTTCTTTTTCGTAGATTTAGTTTTAGCGTACATTTTAGCTAGTATTTTCTTTGGATTTGAGCAGTGATCTAGGTTGAAGTTTCGAGTTGGGTTCATTGTAAAAACTTGGATTTCATTACTGTCAGAATTCAATGGAATCTGGAAATTTTCTAGAGTTCATTTATTTTAATTTGCTTGTAATTTCAGTGAATTTTCCTGATCAGCTAGTCACTATTATTTGTAATCCAGTTTTGAAATACTGAGCTCTCTCTAAGAATGGACAAACGTTGGTTATCATTTTCTACACAACTTGAAAGAATGTCATCGTTGAACTTTGAATTTATTTAATTTGTGTTGTTCTATAAATTAACTGTTCTAAATGTTAGTAGCTTGTATTTTGAAGCTATATCTTTGCTACGATTTTAGGGGCCTTGGAGTGACACAGAGATGGAGATTCTTGAGAGTATAGAGCAATTACTTGGGGGTATGCTAGACTACCATTATAGAACTAATGAACTCTAAAGGATTACTCTAACATATCACTAATTTACTCAAAAATTGAGGATTAGTTGGTTGATGTATCAGTCTAATTGATCAGAGGTTTCTCTTATGTTTGATTAAATGATCTTGATCCCGTGTTAGCATAGATCTAATCAAAGAGATAGCGAGTTTACTCAAATTAGTAGGATGAGATACCAATTAGATTGGAGAAGGCTTGTACTATCCTGTCTATGGAGGAAAGAATTCTTCAAACCTAGGAATTGGGTGTGAAGTACTGGAAAGGAAAAATACCCAATTCTTAGAAAGAGAATCAAATCCTACAAGTAATTGATTAGACCCATGTGTCTGGAACGCATATGGTTTTCTAATTAGTGAAATGTATAGTGTATGAAGGAATCCAAACTATACTACCCTGCATCTTTGACAAGTTCATATTTCAAACTGATAATTGAACTACGTTGTAGGATGATGCGGAAATTGATAATTATACATTGATCTATTTCCCAATGTTCACTTTACTCGATGAACTCTCAATTCCAATTTATTTTGAATTTTTATTATAGTTGAAAATATTAATCATTCATTCGTTATTTAGTTAAGCAAAACAATTTGTACTTTTGAGTTCAAATAGTAAAGATCTTAAGTAGTAGAGGTAATTGATCTTAGATCGCTGCGTCGGATCCTAGTGGGTGATATAGGACTCTAAATCCATTTTATTACTTGTATGACCTATGCACTTGTAGAGAATTAGACCTAATAAAAATTACATACATATCAAAAAAAATTATTTTATAATTCTCGGTTAACAAAAGTCTTTTAGTAGCAGATTGTTGGGAATTTGAATAGACCCTAGGTACTTGATGACCAAATTTGGTATATAGAAAGGTCTAGCAGTTGCAAAATAACCTTTGAGAGCCCTTTGCTCTAACAAGATTAGAACATTCGCCAAAGTTCCATCCTCTCTCCTATGAGGAGGAAGATAACGATTTTCAACTTGTACAGGTGAGAGGTGAGATTCACCTGCTTCATGAAAATTTCTAGGGTACTACCCCTCGAGCTCATCATATAGTTGTCTTGTAGATTTAGGAGCAAATTCTTGTCTCTATTGTCCAACAACTCCTAAGATCGCCTTTAAGATCTTCATGTGTGACTGAGATTGTTGTTTTAGTCTTCCACAACAATCTTGGCCTGCTCGGTTGTTGTTTTGGCTTGTTCCTCCATCACAGCCTTGGCTTGCTCAGCCATGACTTCGGTTTGTTCAACCATAGCTCTGACTTGGTCAACCATATCCTTGGTTTGTGTGGCCATGTTCTATAAGACGTCATGTGGTCATCAAGCCCTGGCTCCTCATTTCCTCACTCAAAGCTTGAAACTCCTTAATAGCATTAGGGAAATGATTAGGTACACGTGCATTACAATGCTTGGTATCCTTCTTACTGAGTGGGATGTACGATGTATGCTCCTCTTGGAGAAGACTTGCTGCATTTTTCTCTAATTGTTCTACCATGGTTGGAACTAATCCCTCCTATCTTCCTTTTCTGGCATTAGATCCTAAGCCTTAAGACTCCAAAACGATTTTAATTCTCAAATTTTGTGGCATCTTATGCCAAGATAGGTCCCATCGGGCGTGCCTAAAATATGTTGGTGATTTTTGTGATTTTCACGCTAACATAAAAGCATGCGGCTACGGGCATGCCAGCAAAAATTAAAATGTTTCCGAACTAAGACTACTACACTTAGAAATCAAACTTCTTAATCAGATAAAGCAGGTTCACTAGTTCCCTTGACAATTCCCCATAATCTAAGTAGATAATGCTGTAAAAAATTGTAAAGATTGTAGGAATAAAAGTTGAAGGAAATATTAAATTGCATTAGGAATGAATGAAACAATACAATGTTGAAGAATTGAAAGAAACTCGACTAGAACTTGAAAATAGAATGTTGGAATTGACGAAAGCTAATTAGAAAGCTAAGAAATGATGAAGTAGATTGTCATTGCTCCTTTTTGAGTTGATTTCTTTCTCTTCCACCAGTGCTCCTCTTCTTTCATAGTTCTTGAATAATTGCCCAACTTCTCCACTACCTCACCTCCTCAAATTGCTCAAGTCTTCTTGTCATCTCCCAAAGTTTCTCCATTTTCTTGTCATCTCTTGAAAAATTCTCATTTATCTTTCGTTGACCAATCTTCAAAAATTTTAAATTTTCAAAAATACCCTAGGCTTTTTACATGGGCTTTGTCAAGTGAAACACTCTTATTCATGGATTTTCCCAACCACAGGTTTGGGGCTCATGCCTAAATAAACATTGGGTCAAGAAAAATTAAATTTGGGTATGAACACTTTAATATTTTAAAAAGAATTAAATAATAAAATTTAAGTCAACTAGTTTTCTTGTATAACTTAAGATTAATTGTAGTTATTAAGTTATAAGAATTTGAAATTTTAATTATTTATTATTTTCTATCATGTCTAACTCATATGGTAGGTGTTAGAAGCGTTTGAAAAGGTAGAGTATAGGAGAGGAAGGGTGCAGGGTTCGAGTTCAGTAGGAGACAATTTACTACATTAATAGCTAAATGTTTAGCCTCAAAAAATATTTATTATTATTATTTTGACATCTGATCTCTTTTTATATTCTGAGAAGTTATAGTATTTGTTCTCCTTGAAAACTTGAATTATGGTATATTCCATATGCCACATCCAACATTTGTTTGATAAGCTAAATGACTTTGTTCTGATATAATGTGATCCGTTTGAAGTTGAACTTGGGATCCCTCCCTAAATGTCTTGATTTTTTAAACTTTGAACTCTCAACCTACTAAGTTAAACATGTGGACATCCAATCTTTACTCCCTTCGTCAAATCTCATTGACATTAATTTTTTATTAAATATAAAACAATTGAAATGTTTGACTCAAATTAAAAGTAATAAATTTATCCCAAAAAAAAGTTAAAAGTAATAAATTTTATTTATATTCCTAATCCTTGAGAAAAAATCAAATGTTTTTTTAAAGCGATTACATTTATAATGTAGTAAATTGTCTTTAGTGAGACTCGAACCCCCTCCTCATTTCATATCTTTAAACGTTGAACACTTTAACCAACTAATAAAAAGTCAAATGTTAAAAAATAAACAAATTAATATTTTATATTATTAACACAATTTAATTTTACGTCTTGATCGAGTTGGTAGAGCGTTTAAAGTTTAAAACGAGGACAAAACATACAAGGAGGAGAGGTACCATGTTAGTCATAAATTGGGTTACTACATTATAACAAATATTTTATTGTAAAAAAAATTTAAATTTTAATTTTGCAGGTAATATTTGAAATTATGCCAAAAAAACATTTAAATTTTTTATTTTTAGTCTTATAGTACAAACATGGGATGGGTTGCGTGCGTACTTGTGTTGGGCTTCCAAATGTAAAATATGTTTGTATGACGAGATATGGAACATTGAAATGTCACCGTTTTGATCATCCCTACAAAACGAGTCCGCCTTAGAAGATAAAATGAAGGATTTCGAGGTTTTAGATTGAAATTATTTTATTTGAAAAAAAATTTACAAAATTAGTTTTAGCAGGCCCCAATGTTGAAGTATTCGCGTTTAGTATGAAGTTATAGGTTAAGCGAATGTGGTTGTAAGTAAGATGATAACATTTAAGAAAATTTTAAATTGCTAAGTAAACAATACATTAGTAAGCGATTGGAATTACAAAATTCTGATTATAGTTTAATAAATTGCTCCTTTGGCATTTTATATTTTAAATTTGTAAATCCATTATTATTATTGTTTTAACATTGAAACTTATTTAAAATATTTACTATTTGATAAATTACATGGGTAATGGATTGAATATATTTGTTATATTATACTATTAAATTATTTATCATCTGACACAAAAGTTATTTATTTGAAAATAGCCAAATATATTTACAAAATTTTCACAACAAACCGTCCAAGGTAGCTGAAATTCCAAATGAACACACAGTTTTATTTTCAAAATATTTGGAACATTTTTTTATTTCTAAGTTATAATAATTGTGTATTACCATTTCAAAATATTGAATCATAGAATATTCAATGGAACATGAAGCTGATTGTAGTATTCATCGTAAACCCAAATCATATAAAAATATAAATTGTATCTGAATATCAATATATAATAAAATATCAACGTATATCAATGAGTCCAGCGACAGTCTTTATATTTCTCTTAGGACGGCACCTAGAATACACAACTAGTTGATCTATGTAATTAAAATTGCAATCTGGTGATGGGCCAAGGAGCTAATGGATGAAGTACTCGTATATGTAGGCGTAGTCTTTCAGTATTTAGTTGGACCCGAAGACATATACAAATTTATTGCACTATTACGAAAGGACTATTATCTAATCCCGTGATAATACCAACAACGTACTTTGGAGTTACGTAACTATTGTATTCATTAAGAGCATTTTTATTAAGAGTAAATCATTCTGGTTTGTTTTG
This sequence comes from Tetrastigma voinierianum, assembly GCA_016808115.1. Classification (NCBI taxonomy): domain Eukaryota; kingdom Viridiplantae; phylum Streptophyta; class Magnoliopsida; order Vitales; family Vitaceae; genus Tetrastigma; species Tetrastigma voinierianum. The sequence continues at coordinate 11,452 of JAEQBH010006311.1, read as the reverse complement.
ATCCATCATCTTTGCGAGTGCAGATCTAACAAGTAATGCAAATTGGATTTAAGTCAGGATAATAGATCATGAGATCTCGAAGTTTTCAATCAACTACCTCTGACCTCTTTCGAAGCTCTATACTATTTGGACCTATAATAGACAATTTCAATCATTTATGAAAGCCTTGAAATAACGAAAACCAAAATAATATGAATGAATAACAAATGAATGACTTCTTTGAAATAATGAAACCAACAAATTTAGATTGAGCAGTTATCATAAAGAACAATTGGAAATAAAGCTATTATGAAGAATCAATTCTCTGACATGCGGTAATATTTGCTTCTGAACCTGATTTTCAAAACTAGTCCAAGGAATATGATAGTGCATTTTGGATATCTCCAGAATATAACTGTTCATCATCTGCCTTCCGTTTCTCTCGAATACGATTGAACAGATAACTTCTTGTAATATGGGTAGCCTTGATTGCAGGTATTTTTATTTCTCGATAACCATTACCCGCAGCATGGTACATAAACAAGCTCCTTTGCATAAAAATCGCCGTAGGTTTACAACTATCTTTAGTTTTCCCTCTTCCTCAAAATTAGAGCGATATTTCTTTCCTTGATTAGATCGTTGCTAACACGGGTTGAATTCACGGTCGAATTGAAGCGAACTCTTTGCATGCTTAAGTGATAACTCACTCCAGCCCACATTCTCGGTTTAAGTGAGAAGAGGATGTCGATTTAATTACAAAAGCACATTAGATCATCAATGTCGGAGTTCTCATACCCTCTAGAAATTGTTCATCACCTCGAGATGCCTTCTACGTGTCACTCGGGAGGCCTCCTGGAAATCGGATAGAGTGACCAGTTTATGGGTAATAGGAGGCCCGACATTGGGATCAATTCAATCACTTGAAACATTGATCGATTTATAAAGCTGAAGTTCGGCAATAATGAACTAAAATTCTGCGGGGAAAGATAATTTAAATGATAAGCGTCATTTCGATGGGAATTTGGGTTTCTAAATCTTGGATTACACCATACATTAGCTTCTTGATCAAAGAAAACCATCAAATCGGAAGCTAGTAGTTGAAATCAAAATTGTACGAATTCAAACAACGAATGATAATTTGAAATATAGTGCATTCAATTACAGCCTTTACAATAGTTCGGATCAAGTAAAAAGTAAATCTGAGCTAATCTAAAAAAATTGAAAAAGAAAGAAAATTAAAATACGAGGAGCCTTGACGCTCCGGATCTCTCTTTCAAGTCGCGGCGCTTCAGCCGATACTTAATTTGTGTATTTATAGGAGTTACGAAGAGTTGGGGCCTAATTTGATGCACCTCTTTTTTTTGGAGCTACTTGATTCGCGGCTGATATGTTAATCTTTTATCGCTGGCAATGATCTTATCGCGACCTTCTTTCTATCTCGATCTTTATCGCGAGAAGTGCTTTGTTTGGTCACGACATGTTCTTGGTGGAACTAATGTCGCGACAGCTTACTAACGTCGCGACCTTATCTCTCTGCATTTGATGTCGCGACATCTTCATGTTGTCGCGACCTTCACGAGTACTATCACCGATTGATATCGCGACCTCTGTATGATGTCCTCTTGTATGATGTCGCGACCTCTGTTCCTTGCTTATGTTGTCGCGACTGCTTTAATGATGTCGCGACCTCACGTCTTTGCGATGGATGTCGCGACAACCAGGTGTTGTCGCGATCTTCTTTTCTTCTATTGTTATCGCGACATTGAATGATATCGCGTTACTCCTTTCTGTGTAGTTGATGTCACGGCGGCAGTCTTGTTCGCGACCTTATAACAGTGCAAGCGATGCCATGACCCGATTAAATGATGTCGCGACCTTCTCTCTTTTGCCGTGCGATGATGTCGCGTATGGTTTCCTTGCAAATTGGTGTATGGCTATACGATTGATCTTTGTGGTTGTGGCTCGCATCAAATGCCATAACATAAATCTTGATCAATTTTTTTATCTTAAATCGCGACTTCACTTTTTGGTGTCGCGACCTCGTTCTATCATTTATCTTGGGTTTAATTCTATCGCGACCTCAGAATGATGTCGCGACATCAAGTCTTCTTCTTCATCAATTCACAGTTTATGACTTTGAGTTCCTTTCACGCCGCATTTCGTTTTGTCTTTGATTATGCTCCATTTGTGGTAGACTTTATCAGTTCCCAACCTTAATATGTATTTTGATTCTTTGGAAAAGCTTCCACGACATCAAATCTTTTAATCCTTTTTGCGCTCTCTCTTCTTTGCAACTTCCTTGATAGTGCATCCCAGTCACTGTTGATCATAATGCTCCCTTTTGCAATTTACGCTCTTTGAATTCTCTGTATCTGTGATTTAGTGAAGCATTCCATATTCCTGCATATAAATCAGTCTTTTTATATAAAAAATCAATCATAAAAATAGACCGAAAATAAATGACTTTTAAGCTCATCACCTAGCTAAAAGTGCACCCAACTCTGATACAAGGTCAACGATGGTGTCACCGATGGGAGACAATGTAGGGGATGATAAAGGGTGGGATGATAAGGTGATATTATGGAGGCTGGCTTTGGCGACATCGGATATGGTAAAAATGCGTAAGTGTCTAGGGGTATGGAAGGTGATGTGTAAGTCTGTGGGGGTATAAAAATCTCGGGTGATGGGTAAGTATGGGGGGTATCGAAGTAGGCAATGTCGGCTTAGGTGTACCACGATCTCTCTTACCATTTTGACCATGACCTTGACCCACCATCTCGACCACAGCCTCACTTGGATCAGCTCTCTTCTCCTTGTTTTCCAGATGGGTTGCATACATCTTTTTGGGTGGATGACAGAAGTGCAAATGGATGGTCCATGTGATGTAGATGCCTCCTGATCCTAGTCGACGATGCGATGCTCTTCTTCGATCTAGTGTAACACTGATCTAACAATATGAAGTAAGTCGTACATCAAACCGATGGTAGCACCATGCGAGCAACTAGCTATGTCAGCCATGGCAGAGATTTAAATGAACTTGACGAGCAAATTATAAATACATAATCAGTTGAATTTGGAAATACTTTAGAAAAGCGGGACTCTACAATTTACCAAAACTGAGTAGTCATAGAAATTGTAGTATGGAACACCATATCATCCCTATGGAGTGGTGGTGTCATAAAACGTCGTGTAATACGATGATACCACTTCATATATGGATCATGGAAGTCCATAATACCCACCATATAGTGATGATCCTACCCACTCGTATCAGCGTGAGGCGTGTAGCTGGGCATGATATGACTTGATTTGCAGTATGATCGTGGCAAATATCTATGTAGTTGTTGCTCATAAGAGCAAGATAAATTATCCTCCACAGTGTAGCCTAAATTAGTATGAGACTAAACTGGACGATGCACTCAAGCGATCTCGAAACATATAAGCGGTGGCGTGATGCTGAATCTCTGTCATTAAGAGGGAATGCTCAGGTAGAATTAATATTCTTAGTATATACTGCTTGGCCAAGGCTTCTGGCATTCTGGCTTGAAGCGTTAATCGAACTTTTTATGTGAATGAATGAAATTACCGTAAAGGCAAATGCATTTTACATATACCATTACCTAATCGAGTCTGTGCATCCCCAGTTGATCTACGATATAGGAAAAGTACGGATGGGTTATGCACGGAATTAATCAAAGTACTCTCCACCTACACTCTAATGGAAGAGCTAGCTCTGGCTCTGGTGATCGTGGCTCAGTTGGTAATCCATTGTTGGCCATTGTAGTAGAACAAGTCGACGGCGTCGGCGTGTCGTCATCATGCAAGGCATGAGCGTGGTGGTGCTGGATATCTTTGTTGGTGCTAATCAGTCGTCCACGTGAAGTATTTCCCGAGACCATAGCGGAATTATAAAATAAACGAGAAAGTAAGCAACCTAATGATGTGTTGTTGTGTATATGAATGTGTATGTAATAAAATAAAGTTATTACATACTGTGCTCCCGATTAATACAATCGCTAATACTCAGTCTACGATCAGTGGCTCGGTATAACTCGCGATATGCGTAATACTAATGCTCATACGACCTATAAATCGTGTATGTGTCAAATCTCGTAGTAGTGGGAGAAAACACGGATAGACATATCTTCCCTTCTTAATAAAGTAAGCAAGAAGGGGATCCAAATCAGCAGCTTAGATGAATCCACGCCTTTCACCATTTCCCAAAGTGACCCCTCATGCATCAAGTCTTTGAGGTGGATAAATGAGCGTAGCAATAAAAGCAACGTAGTAAACCGCAATCCTAAGAGAATTTTGAACAAAAAACGGTCGCATGGGAGACTTCATAATAGCATTCAGATAAGTCTTAAAGAAATGAGAATAAGGAGCGAATCGCGGTTACGACCAATTTTGGTTATTGCCACCGTGAGTGAAGAAGAGAATAGGTAAGGGGGAGAAATGGGGGAGGAAGAAGACCAAACCCTAATTAAATGCATGCTAATGCCACTATAATGGATAGCGGTAATTGGAATTTAAAAACCTCAATTACCGTTACCCATGACAGTGATTACCGCTATCCATGATAGCAGCAATTGTCGTGTTGTAATCCATGGTGGTACGAAGGGACTACTTTAGTCATTACTTTCGGTTAAAAACTCATTTTGTCTTTTTTTTTTTCCAAACGAAACACTTCATCTGAAACTCGATTTCGAGCGCAAGAACGGGAGCAAACAGTAGAGAGCAGGAAACTGATGAATTGAAGATGGTACATAGCCTCTCTAATTCCCTTGATCTCATACACTTCCCGAAACCCTCCAAAACCCTAATCACGAAAATTAACATTCCTACTTCTGGGCTTCATGGACATGGTTTTCCATCAACTTTGCAGTTCAAGAGCAACCCATTTCTTATATATATAGGCTACGCCAGCCTCAGCATTAGGGCTTCTACAGTTTCCACTTCGGCACAGCCTTCCGCCGCCTGAAGATGCAGAGTCCACTCAGTTATTTGAGGTTTGTTCGCGTTTCCTCTTTCGAAGTTCAATTACTGCTCGGTTTGTTTCCTGAGAAAAACAGGGGTGAAAAGTGGAGAGCTTTTTTGGTTTTTCCATTTGATATATATCATTGATTCTTTTTAGGAGTGTTTTTTTTCGGGTGGTGATTTTAGATTCCAAGGTGAAGTTGGCGATTTTGTAATTTGGTAATTATTTACTTTGGGCTCTGGTTACTGGACATTGTGAATTTCTGAACTCTCCAGAGCAGTGCTTGAAAGTGTAGTCATTGGCTGTTTGTTTCCTCAGAAAATGTAGGAAAATTCAGACTTCTGAGTTTTCGAATTTTTGTCTTTGGAACCTGGATGTGCAAGGAACTTGGTTCTGACTTTAGATGGGTTTTCCGTTTTGGCTAGAGAAATAACAGCACATAAAAACTTAGGACTGTCTGGCCAAGTTTTGAATGCCATTTCTCAAATATAAAAAATAGATTTCTAGGCCTTTTCTATAAAGACACTTATTTGCAAAAATTTCCGAAGTGTTTTATCATTTCAATTGTTGCTTGTTGTTTGGAAAAGTCAAAAAATAAAATAAATAACGATTGAAAGCATCTTGCTGTTTTTTTTAAAGACAATCTATTTTCTGAACAAACTCTGAAAAAAATATTTTTGTGGAAAGGTGTTTTCTCAGTTATAAAAAACTAGGTTATGTTTGGTTCTTGGAGAATTTGAGGGAAAATGCAAGGAAAAAAAATAGAGAGGAAAAGTAATAGGAAAGAAAAAGTGAAGGAAAATAAAAATAGCTGTAAAAGTCATTAAATTATTTTGGTTTTACATTCAAACTCATATTTATATCAATCCATCAATATAAGGATTACGATTTAAAAATATATAAATTTATAGCCCAATTTTAATTATATTTTAACCGATGCTACAGGAACTAAACTGACATAACTGAATATGCCTTCGATTTTATTTTTATTTTACGTTTTAATGTTTTTTCCAAATGTTTTGTCAGTGAGTTCACCATTAACAAAAGTTCTTTCATTTATGCTGCAATACATTATTACGTCTTATTTTTGAGTTTGGGGAAATGGGTTCTAATGAAAATTGTCTTACCTAGAGGGTGCAGTTGTTTGGACTTTGTCTTTGTAATATGAATGGTTGTAATATAGAATCCATAGATGAGGTCTTATATTTAATTTTTTGTTATTGGCAAATGGGAAAAAATGATCAAGAGGATGCCAAAAAGGAGGTGGAACCCCGATACACCAGGTGTATGCAGAGAGCACAAAAATCCAAACAAAGGAACATAAAAGATCATAAAAGAAGTAAGATCATAACAGCTTGGGGGAAGGTTCTCACGCTTGACAGAAGCCACGAGAGGGTGGCTAGCTCAGGCGGATGTTACCTTTGTGGGTACGTGCGAATTCGATTAACCACATTTTATTACCTTTGTTCAGCGGGTTAGTCCCTTGTGGAGATCGTTTTCTCCATGTTTGGGTTTCATTGGGTCTTTCCCAAGTTTGTCAAGGAGGCTTTATTCAGTTGGAGGGGTTCCTTTGTGGGGCAGAAAGAGGAAAACCATTTGGAACTCTGTTCCCTTGTGTATTTTTTGGACGGTTTGGAAGGAGCGCAATCGTATAGCTTTGAGAGAGAGGTCTTTAGCTGTATAGAGATTAAAGAATTCTTTTGTCTATAATCGTGGAGTTGGAATATATTGTACTTAGGGGATGAGGCATTTTCTTTTTTAGGTTTTTTGGAGTGGATGGCCTTAAATTGAGGGGCGGTGAGGCTCTGTTTTTTGTTTGCCTTTGTTGTTCCCTTGCTTCTGGTATACTTCCTGTTTACTCTGTAGCTTTTGGTTAATATATCGGTTTATTTATCAAAAAAAAAAAACCTATTCAACCAGTGACTTAAAAAAAAACCCTATACAATCTGTTGTCTCGACGAAATTCATAGGTAGTGCTCTAAATCATCTTAGTCAGTAAGCAAACACTCTTAAGAGGGAAATCTTTTTGCACTTTGTTGGGATAGCACCCTAAATATAAAACTTCTATCATTGCGTTATTTCCATATGCATGCCAAAAGATTATAGGAGAAAAGGAGGAGGCCAGCAGCATAAGGGTGCTCTGGGCGCCATGCTAGCCTAACACATGCTCTCCTGAAAGCCTAATAAAGCCATCATAGGGTCACAGAGGATTTAGGCTTTTTGCTCAGTGGATAAGAATATTAATTCTTGGAAAGCTCCTCCATAGCCCTTAAATATATAACTAGGTAGAGATAAAAAATCTTCTCTGTACTTGACTTTCCAGAGAAGGAACAAACCCTTAAAGACACTGGTCGAATCTTACATTTGGAAACTTCTCCAAAATTTCAGAGTATAAAGAAGAACAATAAGATTTGAGGGACAAGCACCATTCTCCACTCTTCTTAGCACGAGCATATTCTCTTCTAATCTCTGGATAGCCAGCGTATGGTAATCGGAATGCTATTCACTTCTTTAGTTCCTTTGTATTATTTCTAATCATGGAACCCCGTATGATAGGAAGGATTCTAATAACCTTGTCTATCCTTGAACCCAAATATCTATCTCTTTGACTTTTGTTGGTATAGTTTTATTCACAGGTGACAGCACTGCTTTATAACTATCCACTTTATTGTATACTTTGCGACCATTATTTTTAAATCATTTCCAAACAAGATACAAGGTGTGGACTAAAATTCGTGTTCACACTAAAGGAAACCTATCCTTGCCTTTGAACCGATGATTGTCTGGCTTAACAAATAACTTTTGTGAATAACTGACCCTGCTTCATACAAACTGTCTTGTACTTCACAAAATGCAACTTTTTTCTCTAAAGTTCATCCTTTCATTAGAAGTCCCATGATTTTTTAAAGCATATTTCTGATTGTCTTAGCAATGATAAGAAAAGATAAGTAATTGATTGAAAAATTGGAAAAGATTCTATTGATTATGGTCAACCTACCTGCATCATTTTAAAGTGTTCCTCTACCACTTCTCATACTGAACAAGATCTGAAAGGGGCCTAAGGAAAGTCTTTGTAAGTGATGGGAATATCTTCTATCCTATTACTCACCTTTCAATATAAATATTCTTTGCCATTGGGATAACTTTCTTTTCATCAAATTGACTTTCAAACTAATGATCATTTCAAAACATAAAAGTATGTCTTAAAAATGCATAGATGCTCAAAATCACCTTTCCCTTTCAAACACAACAACTATTTAGAAGGATAGGCGAATGTTAGACTGGTCTTGGAAGTAAAGTAGAGGTGCTCCTCTTCACTCAGTTAAAATAATAAACAGGTCTAGAAACAAAAGACCACCATCTGACCCCCCACTATTTAGTAAATGCCTTCTAGTTAAAGGATGATATAGTTGTTAAAGGCTTAAAATACATGATAAGAAGATTCAATGATGCAATATGTTTCTAAGAGAAGTTGATATATCTTGCAATATCTTATCTTAAATGTATCTTATGATACAAACGTTATACACAATACAATATGTGATATATTAAATATTTTTCATAATTCTTAAGGCAAGTCCAATTCAAAATTGTTTTTCTTAAAAAGAATTATATTATTAATTGTTTAAAGTGTATGTTAAGGTCAAAAACTTACCATTGAAGGAAAAGGGATGTGAAATGATTTGTCCTGAAAAAATGATAACAAACGTGAAAAGTTAGATATGGAGACAAGATATAATGATTATTTAGTAAAGGTCATGGGATGCTTCTCAAATATCATTGAAGAGTTGCATTTACATAATATCCATTGAAAATAGGTTCTTTTACTTAAGGGTAGAGGTGAAATTAATTGATCTCATTCATGGCTAGGCTGCTTCCTAATGTTTGAAAAATGGCACTGGTCTTTTGTGAAGTGTTCTACCTAAGCCACTATCAATTCACTTGCTTATTTTGCTGAGAAAAGGTGGGATGAGGAGTGAATCCCCCTTTAGATTTGAAAGTATGTGGCTTAAATTGGGTAGTTTGAGAGACTAGCTAAGGAGCTAGTGGACATGCTACAAGTTTAATTGAACTTATTGCCATATTGTGGAAACCAAGTTGAAGGCCTTGAAGGATATTTTAAAGATGGTGGAATCATAAGGTGTTCAAAAATGCTTCTACTGGAAAGAAGGTCCTCGAATAAGTTAGAAATTTAGGATGCTAAAGAAAGGGTAGTGATTCTGAATGCAAAGGAAATTGAAGCTAGAAAGCTTGCTTGGGAGGAGTTTCATTAGTGGGCCTTATTTGAAGAGGCATCTTAGAGACAAAAGTGCGGGGACATTTGGTTGATGGAGGGGGATAGGATTACTAGATTCTTCATAAACTAGAAAATGGAATTTTTTAATTGGGATTAGATAAATAATAGTTGGATTTTGAGGAGGAGAGAAAGGAGCGGGTAACTCAATCCTTTTGCACTCTTCTATTTGGTCTTTGTGATTGAATTAATTTCGTTGGACAATATTCCCATTAAGGAGAATTTGGTGGCTGAATTTTAGTGTAGGAAGTGGAAGCTCATGATCTATGTATTTAGGGCCCCCTTTAGGAGCATCCTTTTTGTTAAATGACTAACTCTCTTAAAAGCTCAAACTTCTAGGATTTGGGTTTATAATGAATATCGTGCGCTACTTAGCATATACATGCGTCACGACCACATGCCGGCGTGAGTCAAACAAACCAAATAGAGTTCTCTATGGACTTTCAAATCAATAAATGGGGAATAAATTGCAGAGATGTGTCTCGAACCTAGGACCTCCTGTCAAACCAGGCTCTAATACCATGTTAAATGACCAACTCTCCTAAAATCTCAGGTTTATAGGATTTGGGTTTTTAATACGGGCCATACATACTAACACACTTCCAATTAAGGTCTTATTAGAGTTGATGGAGGAAGAGTCATAAGAGGTTGGCTATGTGGAAAGAACTGATCACGAAGATGAGAGGTGTGCCCTTATAGAAGACTTCTTTTCTGACCTTCCCATTTATCAAATGTCTTGTTTTTTCTTGGTTGAGAGGGTAAGTCTAAGATTAGAGAAGATTTTAAGATATTTCTTACAAGGCATGGGTTTTTTTGGATACTAAGCCGCATCTTGTGAGATGAGAAATTGCTTGTAAGAAGAAATGTTATGAAGGCCTTAGTGTTAGGAAATTTCCAATTCTCAATAAGGGTTATGTTTGTGGAGGTTTGCCTCAAAGAATGAGCCTCTCTTGAAGAGGATAATTGTTTTTTTTTGATCAGTAAAAGGCAATATATTGATAAAAGGGCCAGAAGGTGATTACTGAGAAATTATCTTTGAGTATGCAAAGGGCTTGACGGGGGAAACAAACGGAAACAAAAAACCTACCGAACGCCCCTCACAAAAAACTCTAATACCCACCTACTCTCTAACCAAGACAAAAAATCTATCAAAGAGTTTGTGTTATCAACACCATACGGATTAGTCCAAGACCTTAAACTGGTCAAAAAAGAAACTTTCATCCTTTGAATAGAAGGGACTTTTGATACGATTCCGCGTGGGTTGCCTGGCGTAGGTGAATGCTTAAGCTTGATGGGTTCTCCCACCTAACAGGCTAGTCTTTTGGGTTAGGCTCTTCCATTAGGCTTGTGTACCTATCATTGATGCTTTCATTAAGAGCCGGTACGTAGCGGGAGAGGGCTACAGGAAAGGAATTTGCACGGAAGAGGGTTGCAGGTGCCCCCGAGTGGAGTGAGTGAATGCTAGCTAGAGTGTGAGCCACCTAGAGTGAATGCCGTAGCGGACCGTCCCGGTTTCTCAAGGGAGTATGGAATGATACGATCATGTCGGTTACACAAAAGTGTGGAGTGGTACTTAAGCTTGATGGGTTCTCCCACCTAATAGGCTAGTCTTTCGGGTTGGGTTCTTCCATTGGGCTTGGGTACCTATCAACCCTAATTCTGAAAGCTGACATTCGTTTCCCCTTTAGATGATGCAGAATAAACGAGAGAGGGGTTGCCATCGAATCTTCTTCGTTTCTTGCGTCGAGGCTCGTACTTGCAGCAAGTTTTGTCTCAACGAGGAGTGGAAAATTGATTGAAGCCAATCCACTGACGAAGGATAGGCAAGCATCAGCAGAGACGATGAACCGTGAATGGTTAATAGTTTCCTTGTCCTCTTCGCGAAAAAAACACTGTGTGACTTTCTACCACTTTTTTGAGCTGATCTAGCGTAAGTACCTTACCTTAAGAAGCTTCCTAGGCGAAGAAACCCATCTTAGGTGGAACAATAGGGACAAATGGGCGACGGGAGGCACGGAGGAGAACAATCAAAGAACCTATAAATGACAGCACAATGAAGAGGCAGGACTTAACATTTTTCAATAAAAGCTTATCCTCTTGAAAGGTGCATATTTTCCTTTGAAAAAGAATAAGAAGGAATCTTTCCACTTCCTCCATCTCCCAATCATTAAGAGCCCTTATTGAAGAGGATAATTGAGTTA